>OZ036003.1:14204310-14209310 GCA_964035015.1 Corallium rubrum
ATCGATAGATCGATAGATCGATAGATCGATAGATCGATAGATCGATAGATCGATAGATCGATAGATCGATAGATCGATAGATCGATAGATCGATAGATCGATAGATCGATAGATCGATAGATCGATAGATCGATAGATCGATAGATCGATAGATCGATAGATCGATAGATCGATAGATAGATAGGTAGATAGATAAAAACAACGAGATTTAAAGGTTTTATAGCTCAGTAACAGAAACAAAGGCAAGAAATTAACGTCTTAAACCTTATTAAGTACTTCTTGTGTCTTTACATTCGTTTAAATTTTCTTAAAGTAACCCTTTTGTCTGTTTTCAATCTACGAAAGCTATGAACTTCAGTGGCAGCCATCTTGGGTAGTGGCACGCAAAATCCGGCCCAATGGCCCATCCAGTTGTATATGGAGATCAGTGGCCACGAGCAGTAGCCAGGCCCGCACAGAGACTAAAGTGGGCCCGGGGCAAAATAAAGAATTGGGGGCCCCCTTGCAAAAATCTCACATGCCATTTTACGGATAAATCGGATATAAGGATATTTCAAGTGAAAATGTTTTAGTTTTACAAGTGAAATGACAACGCAAATTTTCGTAAGGACGTAAAAGATGTACGTATAAAATAAAACCTTTAAGGACAAAATACAGTAAATAATCACTGACGCAGAGAAGCAGAAAATATTGTTTGATAACTTTCATAATTTCAATAACATGCATACTTTGGCAGATATTGCGCTTGACGGTAATGCTTTATCGTTTTCAACACCAAAGAGGCTGGGCCGAGCGAAGACTATAGTCTACGTTCGATTATTCGATTAAATTAAACAAATTGGTGAACCTTATTTCGTCTTCATTTGTGATAAAAAAAACCCATATTTATTCTGAAGTTGTCGGGAGGCCCTCGCCCTACTACAGCCGCTTGGCTACCCCGTCTATCGATCTCTACAACGTAAACTAGCAATATAATTAGGGGGTCGCTCTCGAGCTGGGGCCCCGGGGCAAATTGCCCCAGTTGCCCCCCCCCCCCCCCCCTCGAGCTCTGGGCGGGCCTGAGTAGCCAATCACACTGTGTTGTTACTCACTTATTTTATCAAAAAATTCTAGAATGTGCGCAGCCTTTGGGAATGGCAAACTACGGAATTGCTGGTTCTCAGATCAGTGCTTCTACACAAGTTGATAACAGCTTTAGAGCAGAAAATGCTAGATTATACTTTACAAGAGGTGGAGGAAGAAATGCTGCTTGGGCTGCTGCAGGTGCCAATTTATGGCTTCAAGTAGACTTTCTACGGACAGTGACAGTGACCGGAATACAGACTCAAGGTCGGCAAGATGCCTCACAATGGGTGACAACCTACACAGTTTCGTTCGGCGATGACGGCGTCGACTTCTATTTTCACCCACAAAATGGACCGGCCAAGGTTAGGACATTTAAATAATACGCTAGATTAGTGTTAGGGGGTGTTTATACGAGGCCGGCCTGAACCCGGAACGCCTGAATTTTGCATTTCGGTTTTTGCTTACATGAGGCCGGCCTTGAAACTATATATATATATATATATATATATATATATATATATATATATATATATATATATATATATATATATATATATATATATATATATATATATATATATATATATATATATATATATATATATATTATATATATATATATTATATATATATATATATATATAATAATATATATATATAATATATATATATATAATATATATATATATATAATATATAATATATATATATATATATAATATATATATATATATAATATATATATATATATATATATAATATATATAATATATATAATATATATATATATATATATATATATATATATATATATATATATATATATATATATATATATATATATATATATATATATAAAATATATATTTTATGTGGATTTGACACCAATCTCATTTAAAACAACATATTGAGTTTGAGAGGTTCAGTTCGATCTAGCGGGCGACCTGAGATTAGGCCGGCGTGAACTGAATCTCATGCCGGACTCATGAAAACGATCTATAGTAAAAACACTACAACCAACCCGAAATCAGTCCGACCTGAGTTCGCGCCGGCTTCGTGTAAACACCCCCTTAGACTCTAGTCAACGCGGGCACTGGAACGTACGTGACCATTGAGACCAGTTGACCATGGAGAGACTGAGACATTGCTTACAACGTTGTCCAACATGTCTTTCACTTAGAATTCAGGATTATCCCAAATTCTAGGGTACTTCTCTGTCTCACATGCGGTATGATAAACTGAAAAACATGGGTCTGAGAGGTGGGCCTTTTATCCAGAGGGTTGTAATTAGCTTTAGGGTTACCGGGGGTTTGTGGTTAGGTTTTAGTTTTGCGGGAGGTTGTGATTAGGTGTAGGTTTAGGGTCAGTGTGTGCATAATGACTTATCTGAGAAGGCATAATTGTATATTGTAACCAAATTAATTTGAAGGAAGCGTGTTGGTGTGTTTCTCTCACAACACCAAACATGTAGATTTTCAAGTGATTATGTTTGATAATATAGCAAAGATGTATCTCCGATGAGTCGCACATGCGACGTGAATCTGTTTAATTTGCACTGATATTAAACAAACTAATTAGTTTAATAAGTTGCAGCTTGATGTCCATAATAATTGTCAGTTTGCTGTACAAGCTGTGTTAGTACAGCAAAGAAGGTGTTACAAACAAACAAGTTGTTTGCAAACAAACAAACAAACAAACAAACAAACAAGCAAGTTGTTTGCTGTTGTTTGTTGTTTGTTTTCTGCAAACAACTGACAATTATTACGGACATCAAGCTGCAACTTATTAAACTAACTAACAATGTTTAACTGGAAACTTGCTGTTACAACGCGACTTGTAGACCAACAAGTACTTGTATCCGAGCGGTTAAGACTCGTTCCTGGAGGACTGGGCACAGTCTAAGGTATAAATACCTTAATTAACCTTGCTCCGCTATCTGAGTTCTAGTGGCTCAATGGTTAGAGTGTCTGGCTAGCTTTCAGAAGGTTGTGGGTTCGAGTCCCGCTTAGAGCTCAGAGTTTTTCTGAGCATTACCAACTAACACAGCTTGTGCAGCAAACAACACAATTATTAAACTGCAATAGCTCAAAAAACAAAGCAAGGAAATGAAAATCTGCAAAGGATATTACTCTGTTATTTTAAGTATTTATTCAAACAAGACAGGCTTAATTTTTGCTTCATATATACTTTATATTCATCTATATCTTATAGCCAGAACCACAACCCCCAACTTTCATTGGTCGGGTATTCTAAAGTTGTACCACTGGACCACTTTCATAAAGTCCACCACTTTAAATATTCTTTTATGTACATCTAAATGAGCCTTTCTAGCCTCGTTACGAAGGAAAGATTCTTTTGAATTGAAGACACAAACGAAGCTAGAAAGGCTTATTAAGATGCACATAAAAGAATATTCAAATTAGTCGCTATTATGAAAGTAGTATATACGCCTTTTCTAAACCTATCCGTAGTTGTGACATTTTTTTCCTATGAAACGAAAATTAAGTCTGTCTTATTTGAAAGAACACTTAAAATGATAGCGTTCTTGAGATGTTTCAGTTTGCATTTGTTTAACAAGTTATATATTTGCTATTATCAAACCAAAATAATTCGAGGGAAGCATGTGCGTGTGTTTCGCCCAGAACACTAAACATGTAGATTTTCAAGTGATTATATTCGACAGCAGCAAAGATATATAACGTTTTTCGATAACTCATTATGCACTGAAATATCTCAAGAACGAAGCAAGAAACGAAAAACTGCAAAAGATGTTACTCTGTCATTTGAAGTGTACTTTCAAATAAGACGAACTTAATTTTCGTTTCATATGCACTTTAAAATGATTTATTTTATCACATTCTTTCTAAATAATCTATAGATTTTCCCAGGAAACACGGACAGGAATTCCATTGTCAGCAATGATGTATCGCCATATATTGTAGCTCGCTTCGTTCGAATTCATCCACAAACCTGGGATGGTTATGTCTGTATGAGGGCTGAATTTATTGGTTTACATAAAGGTAAATTGACCTTCAGGCTTATAGCCAGGATTTTGAGTGGTGCATGATAATCCTCCCAACTCCCCCCCACGAAAATGTCCAGAAATTTAAAAGTGCGAAGACCACCACGATACGACGATCTCACAAACCTCAGTACAGCGGTATTAATAAGGAAGTAACTTCTTCTCAGTGTCTGTGCGATGCACTAAATTATGTCAGATTCATTCACAGTTTTTCAAACATTCTCGACTTTATGTTAGGCAAATTATTGAAAGTAATTTACTTTATCTTTAACTCAGTCCTGTCCGAGGACTTCCCAGAGGTGAATAAAATCATCTGGCGTTAGCCAGAGTAAAATACTAAAGACCGATTCGGACAGGAAAGATTTAAGTTTTGGGCGTCCAAAGCCTTTTATTTTTCATTCTAGGGTGTCCCAGGACGCCAGGACGCCCTCAGTCTGGCTAAAAGCCTCTTCACCTCCCATTTTTCTGAATCAGAAATTGAGCTTGCCTGGAAAGAATAAGTTTTATTATACAATTGCATTAAAAACTGTCCAAATAACGCTAAAAATGAGTACAAATATACAGCGATATTTGGATAGTTAGTTATTTGGATAGTAGAAAACTGGTTTGACAGATTTTGTTAGCCAATCAAATTTACACACGGGAGACTACTTCATGTATGCTTATTATTTTGTCTTGGTCACGCTACTTCTCTGGCCTTTTTAGAGTTTTCTTTTTCCATAAAAATTTGTTGAGCAGAGCAGTTGTATAATAAATCTCTTATTAGATGTTTTGGTGTGTAGTATCGCTGTATATTTTTACTCGTTGTTTGTATTTTGATTCGCCCTGCGGGCTCGTCATAATACGGCACAACTCATAAAAATATACAGCGATACTACACACCAAAACATCTAATAAGATATAAATAATGACT
>OZ036003.1:14214310-14246810 GCA_964035015.1 Corallium rubrum
ACTTGTCCGCATTTCTTCAATGCGCAGGCGCGATATTTTACGCCATCCGACGCCATTCTACGCCATGCTACGCCATCCTGGCAAGTTCCCCCGGCAGTTTTAACCTTCTTTTGAAGGACCAAACTGCCGGGGGAACTTGCCAGGATGGCGTAGGATGGCGAGGAATCCAGATGCGCGAGGCGACATGCGCGAGGACATAAACTTCAAAGGTTCCGACGCGAGTTGGACTTCTGGTTGTATTACTATTCTGTGATGTGACGCATTGCGGCCTTAGAACTTGTTCCCAATCCTAAAGTTGACTGGCATTAGCAACCTTAGGAATATTATGTGTGCTGTGCCGGGGGAGTCGGAAAAGCCGTAAAGCAAACAACAGATGCCGGTTCGTTTAGTTTTCACTGTTTAACAACAAATACAGTCAAACGATGGCAAGTACACAACACGAAATATTGTTAAGGCATTAAGATTACTATAAAAGACTTGAAATTGAATTCTTCGTAGATTTTATAGTCTGTTTTTCAGTTTATATTATCGTGAAGTTTCTTCGTTGTCGGCACTGAAGAAAAACAACGAAATTTAAAGGTTTTACAGCTTAGTAACAGAAACAAATGCAAGAAATTAACGTCTTAAACCTTATTAAGTACTTCTTGTGTCCTTACATTCGTTTAAATTTTCTTAAAATAACTCTTTTTGTCTGTTTTCAATCTACGAAAGCTATGAACTTTAGTGGCAGCCATCTTGGGTAGTGGTCACGTCATCACCCATCCAGTACACACGTAAAAATCTCACGGCTTGTCAACAGGATGTGTTCGCAACAGGCTTGTAGCAAGGCTGTTAACAGGTTGTAACAGTGCTGTTCATTCAAAACGCTGCTACAACATTGTTACCATCAGCCTGTTAACAACTTGTCGGATGCAGAACGGTAACAGGTTGTTGGAACAACTTGTCATCAGTCTGTTGGAGTCATCAGCCTTGTTACAAGTTGTCAACAACCTGTTACAGACATGTTAACAGACTGGGACAGCCAGTGCGAACACATGATGGTGACGGCCTGTTGAACAGCCTTGTAACAACTTGTTTGCAGGTCTGTAACAGCTTGCGCGTTTTTACGTGTGTATATAGAGATCAGTGGTTTATACCCTCAAAGCTTACCTAAGGGGGTGTTTAGATGAGGCCAGCCCGAACTCAGGCCGGACTGATTTCGGGTCGGTTGTAGTGTTTCACTGTCTCAGAAGCACATGCACAGTTAAAAGTGATTTCGTTAAATAATCTCCACTTGATATTCAAGATTTTCCAACAAGTCATTATACAGTGTGATGTTATTTACATATAAAACAAATGTCAATATCTGAAAACGAAGTGAGATAAGGACCAGTGGCGGCGCCAGGGTACGAGAAGTGGGGGGGGGGGGGGGCAATGCCTGCGCCGAAGGCGCGAGCACTAGGGGGTCCGGGGGCATGCTCCCCCGGAAAATTTTGAAATCTAGAGTCTCTGAAATGCCATTTCCTGCATTTTGGGGGAGATTTTACAGAATTTTGAAAATTATAAAACGTCATAAAAAACACTAAAAACTACACATTTCAGGTCTTTGTATGGGATATTTCATGGACAATTACTAGATACTGTCAAAAAATTAAGAGAGATATCTAACAGTGCCATTCTATTTCGAATCATCGATATTAAAAAAGAAATAAAATCACAATAATTTTGAGGTGTTTTATTACTTGTCTTCATTCTTATATTCAACGTTTATTTAGGTAGGTTGCCTGCCCTTATGCCAGTAGTTTCCATGAGCCAGATTTCAAATCTCAGTCAAAAACCTAACACACCCCCCCCCAACTTTTCTCCTCGAATTTGGACGAATTGGAAAATCGACCTTGGAGAGAACTGGAGGAACGTGTCCCCCCCCCCCCTCCCAGTCCTCCCAGTGGCGCCGCTACTGATAAGGACGAACTGCAAACGTCCATGTTTATAAATTCAAACATTTTCTCAAATAAGAGAGTTTCTTTTGAACTTTATTTTCGCTGCATAAGCACTTTAAAGTCTCTGTTGTCTACTGTATGCGGGCGTATGTCTTAATAATAGACCTTTTCACCAATGGCGCATCTTGAATTCGCAATGCATTATGGTCTATCCAGGGTAACAAGCTCCATTAAAAGGGCGATTACGTAGTGTTGAGACCTAATGCGATAATTTTTTCTTTATAAATACTTTCGTGGCAACAATATCTAAATATAATAATTGTCATATTGGTAAAAGCAATAATTCTCGTACGTATAAGGATACATTTGTCATGAATCTATCCTTACACGTCCGAGAATTGTTGCTTTTATCAATATGACAATTACTATATTTAGATATTGTTGCCACGAGAGTATTTATCAAGAAAAAATTACCGCATTGTGTCTCAAAGCTCCATTAAAAGGGCGATTGCGTAGTGCTAACCCTGGATAGACCATAATGCATTGCGAATTCAAGATGGCGCCGCTATTGGTGAAGAGGTCTATTCTACTGTGTTTAAAAGGATGTTTTTCTTTTGTTTACTAAGCCGTGAAACTGATCGATCCTGAATATGTTTCTCTGGAAAATAGATTATCAGCATCGTCTTTTCTGGATCGGTAAGCTAATGTTTTTGGTGCTCTTCAATGAGCCATTTGCACGATGACGTGAAATAGCGTTGGGTGACTACAACTACCATAATGCTTTGCTAGCATCCTCCATTTGTCAGCACTAGGATGCTTGCAAAGCATTCTGGTAGTTGTAGTCACCCAACGTCATCATGCAAATGGCTTATAGACCAACTTTATTATATAAAATAGAGTGGTTGTTTTTTTTCGCCACTAAAAAAATTGATAATCTCACATGTGTGATTATTCATGATAATCTTGCATGTATCGATTATCATAAAATGTTTACTGCTCTATTTTTTGTGGGGCAATATAGGACTACAGTCAACACTTTCAAAGCAGACACTCTTCTAAGGCGGACACCTCTCTAAGGTGGACACCTCTCTAAGGCGGACACCCTTCTAAAGCGGACACCTCTCTAAGACGGACACCTCCCTAAGACGGACACCTCTCTAAAGCGGACGCCTCTCTAAGGCGGACGCATCTCTAAGGCAGGCGGACGCCTCTCTAAGGCAGGCGGACGCCTCTCTAAGGCAGGCGGACGCCTCTCTAAGGCGGACACCTCTCTAAGGCGGACGCCTCTCTAAGGCGGACGCCTCTCTAAGGTGGACGCCTCTCTAAGGTGGACGCCTCTCTAAGGCGGACGCCTCTCTAAGGCGGACACCTCCCTAAGGCGGACACCTCTCTAAGGTGGACACCTCTCTAAGGCGGACACCCTTCTAAGGTGGACACCTCTCTAAGGTGGACACCTCTCTAAGGTGGACACCTCTCTAAGGCAGACACCTCTCTAAAGCGGACACCTCTCTAAGGCGGACACCTTTCTAAGGCGGACACCTTTCTAAGGCGGACACCTTTCTAAGGCGGACACCTTTCTAAGGTGGACACCTTTCTAAGGCGGACATCTCTCTAAAGTGGATGCCTCTCTAAGGCGGACACCTCTCTAAGGCAGACACCTCTCTAAGGTGGACACCTCTCTAAGGCGGACGCCTCTCTAAGGCGGACACCTCTCTAAGGCGGACACCTCCCTAAGGCGGACACCTCTCTAAGGTGGACACCTCTCTAAGGCGGACACCCTTCTAAGGTGGACACCTCTCTAAGGTGGACACCTCTCTAAGGCAGACACCTCTCTAAAGCGGACACCTCTCTAAGGCGGACACCTTTCTAAGGCGGACACCTTTCTAAGGCGGACACCTCTCTAAGGTGGACACCTTTCTAAGGCGGACATCTCTCTAAAGTGGATGCCTCTCTAAGGCGGACACCTCTCTAAGGCAGACACCTCTCTAAGGTGGACACCTCTCTAAGGTGGATACCTCTCTAAGGTGGACACCTCTCTAAGGCGGACACCTCTCTAAAGCGGACACCTCTCTAAGGTGGACACCTCTCTAAGGCAGACACCTCTAAGGCGGACACCTCTCTAAGGCGGACACCTCTCTAAGGCGGACACCTCTCTAAGGCGGACAGCTCTCTAAGGCGGACACCTCTCTAAGGCGGACACCTCCCTAAGACGGACACCTCTCTAAGGCGGACACCTCTCTAAGGCGGACAGCTCTCTAAAGCCGGACACCTCTCTAAGGCGGACACCTCTCTAAGGCGGACACCTCTCTAAGGCGGACACCTCTCTAAGGCGGACAGCTCTCTAAGGCGGACAGCTCTCTAAGGCGGACAGCTCTCTAAGGCGGACACCTCTCTAAGGTGGATGCCTCTCTAAGACGGACACCTCTCTAAGGCGGACACCTCTCTAAGGCGGACAGCTCTCTAAAGCCGGACACCTCTCTAAGGTGGACACCAAATTTGGTCCAGAGAGTGTCCACCTTAGAGAGAGTGCACTGTATTTTTTTATATAATAAACAGAACAATTTAGGGATGTTTGGAAATATGAAATTATTTCTCTTGTTCAACAGGATATCTCACTCGTTTGCTTTGCTTTGCTCGCTGGTGAGAGATCCTGCAGCAACACTCGTAATAAATTTTATATCTCCATACATCCCCATGTATTATGTATGTGTTCAATTCAGTATCGGTTAATAATCTGCCTGTGATAAATTGTATTGCTGTTCGTTCGTAGTCGCCATTCACCACACCTTGGTATAATCTCTGAGAATTTTAATTCGTCATCCTGGACTCCGGCGGTTAACGAGATAGGACAATACATACAGGTTTAGTAACTTTTAAATCTAATTCTATTGTTTTTCTACATAGAACTACTATTGTTCTTTCCTTGTTTCTCCCTTGCCTCGAATAGCAAATTGCTAATTGCCGGGGAAGATTATTTCTTGTAATATTTTCTATTAATTCATAAAGTTGTTGTTTTTGTTGAGCTAGTCTTTAGAAAAACGGCTCAGGATGAACGTGTTTGTGTTTGTGCCCCTGCTCCTGCTCGTGATTTGGGTTCGTGTTCGTGTTCGTGTTCGTGTTCGTGTTCGTGTTCGTGTTCGTGTTCGTGTTCGTGTTCGTGTTCGTGTTCGTGGATTGGATTGGTTTGGGTTCGTGGTTTGTGTTCGTTGTTCGTGATTTGTGTTCGTGGTTCGTGGTTTGTGTTCGTGATTTGTATTCATGGTTTGTGGTTTGTGTTCGTGGTTTGTGGTTTGTGTTCGTGGTTTGTTGTTTGTGTTCGTTTTTGTGTTTTGTGTTTTGTGTTTTGTGTTTTGTGTTTTGTGTTTTGTGTTTTGTGTTTTGTGTTTTGTGTTTTGTGTTTTGTGTTTTGTGTTTTGTGTTTTGTGTTTTGTGTTTTGTGTTTTGTGTTTTGTGTTTTGTGTTTTGTGTTTTGTGTTTTGTGTTTTGTGTTTTGTGTTTCGTGTTTTGTGTTCGTATTCGTGTTCGTGTCGAGTTCACGCTTCTAGTCTTGTCTAAAAACTTAAAAAGTGCTGTCCCCTTTCAGGTTGACCTTCTTCAGTTAACACCGATATTAGGTGTTGCACTGCAAACAGCTGCAGACCAACCTAATGACTATCATACTAAAGTTATCATGAAGTATAGTGACATAGAAGGATCTTGGAAGGTTAAGAAGGATTACGTTGGAAAGAAGATGGTAAGTACACAATGTACATTAGTTATGACTATGTTGGTTTTTGGTTGTTTTTCACTGTAATTACTTCTAACCACACCTAAATACTACAGGAATCATTAATAATTCGTGAGAAAATCAGTAATATATACGTTTATTAGAGTTTAAGCGTAAGGGAGGTAAAAATTCTGAGAAAAGAAATAGTTCGCGGAGCTACATGCAGACACTAAAAAATGATGTGTTTCTCCTAAAGAATTTTAATCCCCCTCTCTTCCTTCAGAAAAATAAAGGCTTGTCCCTAATACGCAAGTCATTATTGCAATTTTTTTGGTTTTCAATTTGAGATCCAAAACGCAAGTTAACCATTGCTGCCTAGGCTAGCTGAGAGTAACTCTTTCTGGCGTTAGACAGTAAAAATAATAAGGGGAGCACGGGTGGCGTGTGCTGTTAGCGCGTGGCTTCCCACCAAGCCCGGTTAGACGGGGTTAGTACTTGGATGGGTGACCGCTTGGGAATGACCCCGTTGTCGGGTTTGGACTCATGTGAGTAGAGTTGTAGTTGATCTCTCCTGTGCTTCGAGGGTTTTTCGCCGGGTTCTCCGGTTTTCCTCCCTCCATAAAATCAACACCTAACATCTTAGCTGTGATCCGTGCTCTGAACTGTGTCGTATGGCGGCTGCCTGGAGCGCCTTTGATATGCCTCGACACGGCCACGTTGATCTGTGTCCTTCGCAAGTCAGCCCCTGGCTGCAAGTAAGGATGATTAGCCCCCCAGTCCTTTATCCTTTAATATCTGAACTAGCTAAAAACGAACTGTTGCCCTCAATGTTGCCATTCTATATTGCTCTTTCGTTATATCACACCAAGTATAAAATGAAACAACATTGATGGAGGGGGAAGGGGAGAGATTGTTAGGTAAGGTTTCAAGGCAATATATTATAGTTTTTCTTGTGTGAGGCTACAAGACTCTTCATTTGCACTGCTGTCCCAATTATTTATGGCCATGATTGTAGTTCAGATAGGTCTGGCTTAATTTACAATTCTTGCTGCCTGACCTGTTCTCACTTCAGTAGTTTACGGCAGTCGTTAATAGCGTTTGTTGCATTTGACTGTTAACTGTATAGTTTTTTTTTTGTTACAGGAATTTACCACAGTAGACTGTTGCAAACAGTTCGAGAATATTCTACTAGCTCGACATGTGCGATTCCATATTGTCGGCTGGGGGAGAAGAATTGGATTCCGATTTCAACTTTTTGGAACAAAAGGTACAGTACAGTTAGCGAGGTAGCCAGAATTTTAAAAGGCGGAGTGAATGCAGTGGGAAGCTGCACGGGTAGCGTGTGTTGTTAACGTGCTGCTTCTCACTGCTCAAGTCCGAAGTTAAGCCTGGGTTGGACGGGGTTAGTACTTGGATGGCAGTGACTCCATACTCGAGCTTCATACTCATGTGAGTAGATTTGTTGTCGTTGGTCTCTCCTGTGCTTCGAGAGTTTTTCGTCAGATTCTCCATTTCTGCTTTTATCGTGAAATCAACACCTAGGTCTGGTCTGGTCTCGTATGTGTTGTGTGGTGGTTGCCACGAGCGCTTTTGATGCGCCTTCGACTCGGCCACGTTCATCTGCCTTCTTCGCAACTCAACCACTGACTGCAAAGAAGGATGATTACCCCACTCGCGGGTCTTATTTTTTCTTTTCCTTTCTTTTCTTTCCCTTTTGGTTTTTTCTTTTACTTTTTCCCTTTCCATTTTTTCCCTTTCATTTCATTTCCTTTTCTTTTATTTCTTTTCTTTTTTTCTCTTTTTTCCCTCTCTTTACCTTTCCTTCTCTTTTTTCCTTCCTTCCCTTCCCTTTCTTTCCCTTTCCTTTCCTTCTCTTTTTTTCTTTCCTTTCCTTCCCTTTCCTTCCCTTTTCTTCCCTTTCCTTTCCTTCTCTTATTTCCTTTCCTTCTCTTTTTCCTTTCCTTTCCTTCTCTTTTTTCCTTCCCTTTCTTCCCCTTTCCTTTCCTTTCCTTTCCTATCCTACTCCAATATTATCCCACAAGATTTAACCACTATTCTCCATGGATCATTTGGTAGGTTTGAGTATCGCCGACTACAAGAGGTAGCCTGAATCTCCAGTACTAAACGTAGTCTGTTTTCTTTTAGACTACAAAGACGTCGGTGCTGGTATTGAAGATGGCAGCATTAAAGACCACCAGATGATATCTTCAAACCACCCGAACGATCCATTTCCAGCTTACGAAGGACGCGTTAACTCACTTGGGGCTTGGTGCGGAAATACTCAACGTAAACGACTCTTTTTACAAGTTAATTTCTTATCAAATTTTCGAGGTAACTGTCTGTTGTCAACAGTTATAGAGATTACAATTAGATTACAATATTACTGTACACTCCTAGGTCCTTATAATGATAATCATGATTCGATGTCTTGTAGATTATAAAATTTGTAAACTTCTATAGATCATTTTAAAGATGAGTGGTGGTGATAACAATGGTGGTAATTGTGACAGTGGTCCATGGTCATGGTACTGATGATTATGGTGATGATGATTATGATGGTGAATTGGTGATAATCATGATGGTAATGCTGATGGTGGTGATGATGATGATAATGATGGTGATGATAGTGATGATAGTGATGATGGTGGTGGTAATAATTATGGTGATGGCAATGACGATGGTAATCATGATCATCGTGATTGATGGTGGTGATGGTAAGGTGGTGGTGATGATGACAGTGACAGTGTTCATGCTCTTGGTGATCATGGTGATGATATGATGGTAATGCTGATAGTGGTGGTGGTGGTGGTGGTGGTGATGATAATTTTGATGATGGTGGTGATGGTGGTAATAATTATGATGATGATGATGACGATGGTGATCATGATCATAGTGATGGTAATGATGGTACGGTGGTGATGATGACAGCAACAGTGGTCATGAGCATGCTCTTGGTGATCATGATAATTATGGTGGTAAAATTGCTGGCGATGGGGGATGGTGATAATAGATATGATTGTGTTGATTATATGTTGATGATAATGGTGATGATGATGATTGTCATCATCATTATCGTGTTTATCAGCATGTCTGTCACGATTGTCATAGTTACCAGGATTAAAATAATGATTGCCAGTACAATGTGGGTTTGGAACTCAAGATTGTCATTTGGTGGGATTACCTTTGGTCCAGAGCCCGAGCTTGTCTACCCCGACTGCTGTCTCTAACATTTAAAATATCATTAATAATTCATGACGAAAACACAAAAGAAATCAATACCGTAGCAGTGGTTGTAAATCGGATACAGCATCGTCCTGATTTACATAAACTTTAGCTTCGATTTTCTCGGCTAAAACAAACCGTATCCCCAAAATAGTTGGTGAACTTGATTACTTAGATGCATTTGTATTTTAAGAAAGATACAGCATTCGCAGCCGAGCTGTATCTGATTTACTACGGCTCGCTTGCAGCTCGCCTTGTAAATCAGATACAGCTCAGTTGCTCATGCTGTATCTATTACTTAGAAACTTTTTTTGTAGTGCATGGTGTAGCGACACAAGGCAAACCAACTGGAATAGTACAGTATGTTACTCAGTACAAGCTACTGAGTACAATGGACGACGTTAAATGGACGTTATATAAAGAACTTGGTCAAGTTAAGGTAGAAAGTTATTTTAAAGCTTTATTTTAAACTGTAATCCTTGATTTTGCTTGCTTGTTTGTTTGTTTGTTTGTTTGTTTGTTTGTTTGTTTGTTTGTTTGTTTGTTTGTTTGTTTGTTTGTTTGTTTGTTTGTTTGTTTGTTTGTTTGTTTGTTTGTTTGTTTGTTTGTTTGTTTGTTTGTTTGTTTGTTTGTTTGTTTGTTTGTTTGTTTGTTTGTTTGTTTGTTTGTTTGTTTGTTTGTTTGTTTGTTTGTTATTTCCTATACGGGCAACTTACATTAGGGAGTTTAAGCTTCGCGTTTGAGAGCTCCAACAAACGGCGGAATTGATTTTGTTAGTATAGTTTCTACTAGGCCTCGCCACTTTACGTTTTGTATTTCTTCGTCACGATGGTGATTTTACGTTATAGTTTAACGTGAGAAGTTTTTTTTCTGTGAGTGATTGTTTTAAATAAGAACTTTGCCTTCGCTTGCCGTTTGGCGTATGAATGTTACGCTTAAACTCTCTATTATAAAAATATTGTTTTCCACTTAGGGTAATTATATTATGGGACAGCGAACTCAGGTGTATGGTTCGTCACTATGAGTAGAACCACATGAGTTATCTGTTCCACAATAATTATTCCAACAACTTAATATGAAGAGTTACCCTGCGAGTCAGAGCCCCTTCCGACCTACGCAGGCTTCGGGGGAAAGTGGGCTCTGCCAACAAACTCGATCTTCGCCCCAAGTTTGGGGCGAGTCAGTCAGGTTTTAAACTGGTCAAACAAGTTCTCGTTTACGAACACGCGTAAGCAGGAAAATAGGAAGTGACGCGTTAGAGCCTGGGCCCAAAATAGTATCTTGGCAACCGTTCACGCATGCTCAAAAAGAAATATCGAGTTTGTTGGCAGAGCCCACTTTCCCCCAAAGCTTGCGTAGGTTGGAAAGGGGCTCTGACTCGCAGGGTAATGAAGAGTTAAAGTGTACATGAAACGAAAATTAAGTTTGTCTTATTTGAAAGAACACTTAAAATGATAGAGGAACATCTTGCAGTTTTTCATTTCCTTGCTTCGTTATTGAGATATTTCAGTTTGTTTGAAATGTAAATTAAACAACTTGACGTCACATGTGTATAATGAGTTATCAGAGAAGTTTATATATCTTTGCTATTATCAAACATAATCACTTGAAAATTCTACATGTTTGGCGTTGTGAGAGAAACACACGCACATACGTCCTTCCAATTAAGTTTGGTTTGATAATAGCAAAGATATATAGCCTTCTCTGATAACACATTAGGGACCTTAAGATGCTATGGCGACGATGGCGATTAAAAAGCAATTCAAATTTTAGCATTAAAAATAAGTCACGGTTAACTGACTACTGTATTCAATACTTGAAGCTTGTTTTATAATTTTCAAAGTGTTAAAACGGTTGTAGTGTCTATGTTAAAGCCTGGTTTTCATATGTCGCCGATCGTCGGCGATTTGTGATTTAGATGCATGTTAAGTAAAACAATAAAAGCAATGCTTTTCTGCATTGTTCTTTATTACTTAACATGCTGCTGCACTTCCCGTTTTAACACGCATCTAAATCACAAATCGGCGACATATGAAAACCAGGCTTAATTATTGTTAAGGCAATCTCAGACAACAGTTTTCATCACCCCACGAGTCAACGTCGTCCTGAAGACGTGAAAATGCTCTGAGTGGCGTTGTATACAGAGCGAGGACGGTGTTCAGATTACTCTTGGGACTAGAAATTATTCATTATCTTTGTTTTGCAAGAAGAATGCTTTTGTTTGAAGGACGTAGTCCTCGAAGTTGCCATCGTAGATCTTAAGGTCCCTGTTATGCACATGTGACGTCAAGTTGTTTAATTTACATTTCAAACGAACTGAAATATCTCAACAACGAAGCAAGGAAACGAAAAACTGCAAAAGATGTTACTCTATCATTTTAAGTGTTCTTTCAAATAAGAGAAACTTAATTTTCATTTCAAAAACTAGATATGATTTCAGGTTTGAAATATCAAATGTAAGTATTATCATTCTACGACTGGCTCCCAATTTGACCTTGTAGCTCAGTCGGTAGAGTCATAGTCAATCGAGATATGGTCTGGAAACTCGGCAAACTTCAAAGTGCCTATAATGAGCTGTGATTTTATGTTGAACCGTACCTTACACCGTGCACATCCTTTGTTTTAGGTTTATTAATATTTAAATAGCACGGTTGAGTGATTGAACTGAAACGTTGCTATTGGATACTTCGTTCATTATACTAAAATACAATGGGTTCAGTGACCATGCACAAAAATGCACAAAGGCGAACAAAAAGATAGAACAAAGACTTCAGCTGAGTTTCCAGACCATATTTTGCATGAGTATGGTAGAGTGTCGGACTAGTAAATTGAAGGTCTCGGGTTCGAATTCTAGCCGGGGTCGAGTAGAGTGTTTCTTTAATTACCCAGTATGGTTCGTCACTCGGAGTAGAATCTAATATCATTGTTTTACACGATTTTTTGTAGATATTTCCTGGAAATGTCAATGGTGAATGTTCTCGTAAACATATAGTTCAGCCGTTCCTTGTGCGTTCTTTACGATTTTTGCCAACAGCCTGGGAAAATAAACCTTGCATGAGGATTGAGGTCTTTGGAGTTTACAAAGGTCAGCTGATCTATAATAAATAGATTAATAAATAAATAAATGATAGGTGAGTGAGTGAGTGAGTGAGTGAGTGAGTGAGTGAGTGAGTGAGTGAGTGAGTGAGTGAGTGAGTGAGTGAGTGAGTGAGTGAGTGAGTGAGTGAGTGAGTGAGTGAGTGAGTGAGTGAGTGAGTGAGTGAGTGAGTGAGTGAGTGAGTGAGTGAGTGAGTGAGTGAGTGGGTGGGAGGGTGGGTGGGTGGATGAGTGAGTGAGTGAGTGGGTGGGAGGGTGGGTGGGTGGATGAGTGAGTGCGTGAGGGAGGGAGGGAGGGAGGGAGGGAGGGAGGGAGGGAGGGAGGGAGGGAGGGAGGGAGGGAGGGAGTGGGAGAATCGAGTCAAAAAAAATGTTGAATTTATGTTTGACTTATATTTTTAGGTATACTTCAAGTACACGTACGATCCGGAAATGTTATAGGCCGATACGGATCCGTTCTTCATAAACGCAGGTCAATCAAGGTTAGTTTAATTTTTGCTGTTTTTTCTGTCTGTCTGTCTGTCTGTCTGTCTGTCTGTCTGTCTGTCTGTCTGTCTGTCTGTCTGTCTGTCTGTCTGTCTGTCTGTCTGTCTGTCTGTCTGTCTGTCTGTCTGTCTGTTTAACAAGTAAAATCGCCAAAATCATTTTAGGTCGGGGCATCAACCATATATATATATACTTATCCGATACAGTGTGAACGTAGCCTTGTATTTATTTTTTCCTACAGCTCAATGGGCAGGAAGTTTCTGAAGCCGGCGATGGTTACAACATTGCGGTGGTTGACTACACGACTGGAGATCTAATTTCGTCCAATTTAGTCTCTGCAGATTTCTCAATTTTTAATGACCTTCTGACAAACATTGGGAATGACTCAATTGTCGTCGTGGCCGCACAAAACGTTCCTGAAAGGTTAGTCACTACATTGAGTTTAGAAAAACATATTCTGGTCTTTTGGGTACCGGGCGGATTGTGTGAAGACTCTTTTTGGTAAACTAGTCAGTAAAATCTGTTGCATTCTCAATTCACGATAGTCACGGTGTGTTATTGATTTTAACAGGTAGGGATAAACGAGTCTGTTTTGCTGTGGTACTATCCTGCGTGGCCGGTGTTCTACATGTACTTGTGGACGGGTCTGCTTGCAGGCGGGAAAAATGAACGCTTGCCACTGACTCGTACCCAGTCGTCTTTGCATCGTCTAACTTTGCCCGTCTTAAATCAATAGGGGGAGTTTGCAGGCGCAACGGGGAATTGAGGTTGGTAAATTTCGACGGTGCATTATGGGAGTAATCAAACATTCCCATCAGGCATCGCAAATCTCAAATTTCCGGAGACGACTGGGTACAAGTCAGTGAAAAAAGGAACTATATTTCCGCCATCTTATTTTAGTCACTTTTTAAACGAGAACCGCAGTCCAGTAATTATATATCAGCTAGTGTGGAAAATAGGTTTATCTACCTCATTAATAATTAATAGGATAAAACAAGAAACTAATTAAACTAAAACTAAACTAATCTTATTTATACTGGATATCTCTATCAGTTAAAAGCTAACTGTTCGGAAAATGGACTATTTAATTTCGTACCAAACAAGCTCTTGTTTTCAAAATGCGCGAAGAGTCCAAAGTTCTTGATCTGATGCAATAATCGTGTATTCACGTGAACAACGCATGATTATAGCCACGTCAGAGGGAAACATTGCACTGTTTCCCTCTTCATTGTTGACGTCAGAGGGAAACAGTGCAATGTTTCCCTCGGCAGAAAGAAACATTGAGTTTGTTAAATAACACGTGACCATGATTTGACCAATAGGATTTCATCTTTGGCAAACGAAAGTCTTTGGTATATAACAACAACCGTTGTTCACGCATGTTGTAACAACCGAAGAACGTGTTGATACATCAACCATGTTCACCATTGTTGTAACATTGTTGTTCATCGTTGTTATTTCGTCATGCTGTTACAACATGTTGTATCATGTGCGAACAACGTTGTTGGCTATAAAAAATGTGCTGTTGGAACAACTTGTTCATGACTGTTGATTTATCCGCGTGAACAAGTTGTTCGAGTTGAAGTGAACAACTTGTTGACAACTTGTTCACGGCGAGCAGCACAACATTGTTCACGCCTGTTGACAACCGTTAATATAAGAACCTTTTTAGCCTAAAAGTTGTAACAGGTTCTTATTTGAAAAACTTCAGCTGAAATAACTGAGAATTAAAACAAGAAATTTTGCACATTTTGTATTTTTGGTAATGTCATTATGTTAAATTATTTTTAAAAGATTTCCCATTGACACTGCAACACAGTAGTGTTGCATAGTAGATAGTAGTTATAATTAAAGTGTTTATTGTACAAAAGCAAGGGGCCACACCCATGTTGAGCTTGTTGTTGGAACCAACAGCAAGCACCCGTTCCTCGAAGAAAATAAGAAGCTATTTAAGAACCTCAATAGCCTAAAATCCCAGTAAATACCACTTATATAAGAACCTTTTTAGGCTAACTCGAAAAATGGTGGTTCTTATACGCGGGTTTTTACTGTATTCGTGTTATATCTCTGATATATTACTGAAGTTTATAGGTTTATCACACTGCCAATTTGATCACTTTCACCCAATTTAACTAACCAGATATGGCCAAAGACACCGGCATAGACAAATTGTTTAACAAATAAAACATAAAGCTCCGTGCATATGTACTTATAAGTAACCCTCGGACTTTCACAAATCTTCCCGAGGCGAAGGGCAATTTAATCGCTAATTTCCCGACAAGTCATGTTATCAGTTTGTAATATTATGATCGCCGAGGAAAACTCAGAGAAGTATGCTGAGATAAGTTTAGGTGTTTGTTTTTGTATGGTTCAGTGAAGTTGTTTACGAGTTTTACTATTGATTGAAGTAATTATACCTTTGGGACATGCTTTGTGTTTGTAGAATAGATGTCTGTTAATAAAAATGTTGTGAGTGTTCTAGGACCGCCTGTTTGCATAATAGATATGCAAGCGGGAAATTTAGTAAAAGACAAAGGATTTCTTTGTCTACTAATTTTTCCCTGCATGCTTGATGAGGGAAAATTAGTAGACAAAGAAATCTTTTGTTTTCTACTAACTTTCCTACTAAATTTCCCGGGGAAAGTTCTACTAAATTTCCCGGGGAAAGAAGACAAAGGCGTATGCATGGGTAATGAGGAAAATACGGGATTTACATTCCCTTTGAGAACAATGAAAACCGAGGTGATCATGATATTATCTTATAAAGGTTCGTTGGACGTACGTCATTTGAATACGAAAGAAGTTGAGTAGAGGCACAAGGCGATAGCCGAGTGCCTTTACACTTCTTTCATGTTCAAATGACGTCAAACGTACCTTTATAAGTGTACATATGCACAGGAGCGGTATGTTTTATTTGTTTTATAAAATAATAAGAAAAAAACAAGCTAAAAGTGGGATAGTTTTGAAAGTTCGCTAGATTTTCCCGCCAGGTGACGCCATCCTACGCCACTCCGCGCCATTTTACGTCATTCATTATCGTCATACTCTTATAAATGCACGGAGCCCAGCCAATCAGAGCGTGCGTAGAGGATACCTTATTTTATAATGATCTATGTAAATATGTTTTTAATTTATAAAGGCTACCGGATGAAACTTTGTATCTTCTTGAGTCACTTGGAGCGATCAGATTACGCTACTCAATGATCTATGAACACCATACTTGGATCCTTGTTGGTTTTAAAGGAAGCGAAAAAGTTGACTGGATAACAGAGAAACATGGAAAGACAGGAGAAGAAGCTATTAGAGTTGCTGCGTCTATAACTCTTAATGAAAGTATGTAACTTTTCCTTTTCTTTTTTTTTTTATATTATTTACCTCCATTTTTTTGTATTCTTTAATATATTTTTCCCCGTCACTTTTTTCCTTCTGCTTTTCTTGATTTATTCTTTTTTCCTTTTCTTCTTTTTTCCCACTTGCTTTCATTCATCTGTCCGTCCATCCGTATCCATCCCTTCCTTCCTTCCTTCCTTCCTTCCTTCCTTCCTTCCTTCCTTCCTTCCTTCCTTCCTTCCTTCCTTCCTTCCTTCCTTCCTTCCTTCCTTGCTTTCATTCATCTGTCCGTCCATCCGTATCCATCCCTTCCTTCCTTCCTTCCTTCCTTCCTTCCTTCCTTCCTTCCTTCCTTCCTTCCTTCCTTCCTTCCTTCCTTCCTTCCTTCCTTCCTTCCTTCCTTCCTTCCTTCCTTCCTTTCTTCCTTCCTTCCTTCCTTTCTTCCTTTCTTCCTTTTACCGTCTGTCCTTTATTCTTTCCATTTTTCTTTTTCTTTTCTTTTCTTCTCCCTCTTTCCAAACGGATTTTCTTTCTTGATTTTTCGTTTCTTTCTACTAGGAAAGATCAGACCAGTATATCAACAGTACTTTAAGGACACGAGCTACGGAAGTGGCTCTGATTTAGCGATAGCGGGACAGCACGCAGTTCTACTTCAGAACGTCACTAGCAGATGTGGAACAAACAATGATGATGATTGCCAAGATGGATTATCTTTGGCGATGTGGATGAAACACGATTTGCCTAGATACAAAAAGACAACCACTGTGTCAATGGACGGTAAGGACAAAAAGGAAAGATAAGAGAGTGAGTGAGTGAGTGAGTGAGTGAGTGAGTGAGTGAGTGAGTGAGTGAGTGAGTGAGTGAGTGAGTGAGTGAGTGAGTGAGTGAGCGAGCGAGCGAGCGAGCGAGCGAGCGAGCGAGCGAGTGAGTGAGTGAGTGAGTGAGTGAGTGAGTGAGTGAGTGAGTGAGTGAGTGAGTGAGTGAGTGAGTGAGTGAGTGAGTGAGTGAGTGAGTGAGTGAGTGAGTGGGTGGGTGGGTGGGTGGGTGGGGTTTGGTGGGTGGGTGGGTGGATGGGTGAGTGAGTGAGTGAGTGAGTGAGTGAGTGAGTGAGTGAGTGAGTGAGTGAGTGAGTGAGTGAGTGGGAGGGAGAGAGGGAGGGAGGGAGGGAGGGAGGGAGGGAGGGAGGGAGGGAGGGAAGGAGGGACGGAAGGACGGAGGGAGGGAGGGAGGAAGGAAGGAAGGAAGGAAGGAAGGAAGGAAGGAAGGAAGGAAGGAAGGAAGGAAAGGAAGGAAGAAGGAAGGAAGGAAGGAAGGAAGGAAGGAAGGAAGGAAGGAAGGAAGGAAGGAAGGAGCGAGTGCGTGTGTGCGTTAGGTTACGTGCGTGCATGGATGAGTGCGTGAGTAAGTGTGTGAGTGAATTGGGCCAATTGGTTACATTGGTTGGTATATATTGGGCTGATTTTAATGTACGTTTGTGGAAAGGTTATCCATATAACCAAGGACCACCCATTAAGTTTTAGTTGAAAATTCGATGAATTTTTTAGTCCAAAGTCCAGTCCAGTGTTATATATAATATGCCTATAACAAGAAGTTAAAACATTGTCATCCTGTTTTCGATTATATGTCCAGTCTAACATATTCCTGTTACTCATAGAACGTTACGTCTACGAGCATTACTCCCAAGGTTTCAACTACATTGTTCCTATTGTGTCTAAAACTTGGCATGATGCTCGTGCGTATTGTTTGGCACTTGAAGCAGACCTGGTCGCTATTCATAGCCAACATACACTGAATTTCATCCAAGATCTTCTTAACAGATTAGGCATTGGTGTAATTTATATTGGATTAAACAGACATCCTGACACTTCCATCTTTCATTGGACTGATGGCTCTAATATAGTTTTCTCAAGCTGGAGATCAAGTGAACCTAATAGTTTAAGCGAACACTGTGTTGAGGCTTCAGGTGGTGTATGGAATGACCTTTCTTGTGATCCTGTATTACGATTTATCTGCCAACAACCCATTGAAGGTAAGTGAAGGTTATTATATTATGATTTACATCGAGTATAGGTGTATATATATTTACACCGGTGTCTTATAGCCAGGAATTGTAGCATGAGTGTCCAAAGTGTAAATATGGCGCAATGTATGTTCGCGACGAAGAACGAATCTCTCTCAGCAGGGGCAAATTATCAATTTGGGGGCCCTGATGACGTCACATGGGTCGATTTGGGTGACCCTGATGACGTCACACGTCATAGGGTCGTGTCCACGTGTTCTCAATAGGCGAATTTCAGGGTATATTGCGCGTGCATCATTTTGCAAAGGAATTGGCGGGCTCCCCACAAAGTAAGCAATGGCAAACAGACTTGCTAGCGGGCCAACAACAGCAGAATAACAGTGTTAAACATCCAGAAACTGTATCTATACTTTGTTGATTATAAACTGTACGTTTACTTTGAGTGGAGCCTGCCAGTTTTTTTGAAAATGATGCGCGCGCAACACCCTGAAACTCGCCTATTGGTCCCCTGCGTTGACTGAAGTTAGTGTTACTGATCTTTACGCTTTCTGGGCCTCATGTTTTCTTACCTCAAAAACTCAAATCTCAAAAATTTAAGGGGGCCCTTCTCAAGTTGGGGAATCTCTCAATAATCTTATTCGGAAAGCAGTAAATGATTGAGAATGAGCCCCCTAGCTCTTCCAAAGACAGCGTCAAATGACGTACTGCATGAACTTTACTGCGCATCCCACGATCTACTCCAAGGAAATGTATGAAAGGTACACTGTTCTGATGGAGGCGAGTCCAAAAGCCCTCAATCTTGTAGACAACTGCCCAAAAGCCCTCAATCTAAGATCCCGTTTACACGATGCCGGTACAATTTGAAAACGGAATAAAATCATGCCATTTAGGCCTTGCGTTTACACGATACCGGCACAAAAATAACATGAAATGTTATATGCTGTATTTGCATACCAGCATGATTTTGCTCCGTTTTCAAATTGTACCGGCATCGTGTAAACGGGGTCTTATACACAACCGTCCAGAAGCCCTCAATCTTATACACAGCCGCCAAGAAGCCCTCAATCTTATACACAACGGCCCAGCAGAGGCGGATTAAGGGTACCTGAGGCCCCTGACTGTATTTCTGATTGGGCCCCCAGGCCGCTTCTTGCACTGCACGTAGGGGCCTGAGGCATTCCTTTTTTAATAAGACATCAGCGGCCCGGGCCCCCCTCGGATTCGTGAGGCCGCGGGGCCCTGGAGCCCAGTCAGCGCCCCCCCCTTAATCCGCCACTGCGGCCCAAAAGCCCTCAATCTTGTATACAACGGCCCAGAAGCCCTCAATCTTATACACAACTGCCCAGAAGCCCTCAATCTTATACAGAGCCGCCCAGAAGCCCTCAATCTTATACACAGCCGCCCAAAAGCCTTCAATCTTATACACAACTGACCAGAAGCCCTCAATCTTATACACAACTGCCCAGAAGCCCTCAATCTTATACACAACGACCCAGAAGCCCTCAATCTTACACACAACTGCCCAGAAGCCCTCAATCCTATACACAACTGCCCAGAAGTCCTCAATCTTATACACAGCCGCCCAAAAGCCTTCACTCATACACAACTGCCCAGAAGCCCTCAATCTTACACACAACTGCCCAGAAGCCCTCAATCTTATACACAGCCTCCCAAACGGCTCCAAAATTTAATAAAATAAAAATATATATATTAAATTTTTGTGTAAATATATATCTATATCTATATCTATATCTATATATATATATATATATATATATATATATATATATATATATATATATATATCTCTGTATATATATATATTATTATATATATATATATATATATAATATAGATATCTCTGTATATATATATATATATATATATATATATATATATATATATATATATATATATATATATATATATATATACCGACGTCTATACTCAGTGTAAATCATGTAACAATTCTGATGATGCCTTCGGCTCGGTTTTCCCCCTTTTTTTATTTTCGCACTTTTTACTTCCACTATTATTCATGTTTCCAGTGAGTTGTTAGCCGTGTGACTGAGTGAGGCCGTGAGGCATGTTGTAAGTTCTTTGCTCCTTTCGCTTTTGGAGTTGGGCAAAAAGCTGAACAGCTTTGCCTTTTGATCAAGGTGTTCTTGCACGTTGTTGGTAGATTTTTAAAGTGACTGACTGACGTTGTAGTTTAACAGTGATCATGTTCACCAGTGTGAAGTGTGCGCCATATTCAGCCTTCGATTCAGGCTCGGCGAGGCGTCTTGTTTCTTGTTAATCATCTTGTATATATATGACAGCCCACCTAGTCCGCCTAACCGCCCCCCCCCCCCCCCCCCATGTACACACGATTGACCGGGCTGGCTCGCCTACCTGGGCTGGCACTAAAAGCTTCTTACACGATAGTCAATCGAGATATGGTCTGGAAACTCAACTAAAGTCTTTGGTCTATCTTTTTGTTCGCCTTTATGCATTTTTGTGCACGGTGCACGGTCACTGAACACATTGTATTTTAGTATAATGAACGAATTGTCCAACAGCAACGTTTCAGTTCAATCACTCAACCGTGCTATTTAAATATTAATAAACCTAAAACAAAGGATGTGCACGGTGTAAGGTACGGTTCAACATAAAATCCCAGCTTGCCGAGTTTCCAGACCATATCTCGATTGACTATGCTTACACGAGACATGTTTACATGTTTTTATCAGCTTTTTTCAACAAATTAACAATTCACAATGAGATTTCGTGTCTTGCCAGAATTAGAGAGCTACAGCAACAGACGTTTTACAGCCACGGACGGCGATTGAATTCAATAGCATTTTTTATTCAAAACAATGATAATGAGCAATTTAAAATTCCAAGAGCAAAGTGAACGCCGTCGTCGTTCTACACAAGACGTCACTCAGAGCATTTTCACGTTCTTGAGACGACGGGAACGTCTAGAACGTTGAAGCCTGTCATCGTTGTTTTACTACAATGAGACATGCTTTTAAAGTAGAAAACTTGTATTTTAAGGGGGATAATTTCATTACGTTACAATATAAAATAAAGGATCTGTATTTTTATATAAAGATGAAATTTAAGCTTATGAGCTAACAGTTTAGATATGTGATTATTCATAACCTTTGTTTTGGGTAAAAAAATCTTTTCAAAGAATACACGGTTCAGTAGTTCTGTATTGTGTTCCTGTTCTTCCGGTCACCGTCCATGTCTCAAAAACGCCTAATATGCTTAAGCTCTCTACTGATACAAGCCACGGCGAGCTAGCCCATTCTCATGTAAACACGAACGAAAATCATCTCGCGGGCTAGCTCGGGTACCCTCGCCTCCATATATACCTCCTTACACAGCACATAACCCCACAATTATCCTTGCATCCATTTTGGACTAAATTCATTCGGTTTTTAGATCGGATTAATCTGATGCCTTTGGGTATGGAGAGTGAAACTATTCAAGACAGTTCCATCAATGCATCTAGTATATATGACGGCTTCCATTTAGCGCATTTTGCCCGTCCTAATACTCAGAGAAGTGCTGCTAGATCATGGTGTCCATTAACGTCTGATAAGGAACCATATCTTCACGTCGATCTGGGCAGAACGAAAGGCTTTTGTGCTATTGGGACGCAAGGTCGTGGACTCCTTGACGCCAGTGTTTTTTATCCTACGTCATATTCAATTAAGCTGAGTAATGACTCTTTGGACTGGGTATTTTTGAAGCAAAACGGGCAACAAAAGGTGAGAACCAATATCTGTAACTTTCATATACTTAAAATGTCTATGAAGCAAAAAACCTTTTAGCGGTTTTGAACAGATCAGCATGACAGGAGCATTCACTGAAAATTTCAAGCAAATATGCTGCATAGTCTTTGAGCTAAATTAACCCAGTCTTTCACTATTTTGTAACATCAGGAAAACAACTTTGGCACTTAAAGCGTAACTATACGTTTCCAGGTTATTCTACTGTATTTTCCATTAATGTCAGAAAAGTTCAATCTAAAACCGAAGAAATCATTGAAACCAGTCACTCGGTTCCACTTTTATGAACTGTCTAAGTTTGAGTTTTTGCTCCTTTTGCTGAACTCGTGTGAACGACGACCGCGTCGAAATAAAGACTGGTATTAGTACCTTGTGATATCATACCGGTAACAATCAACAAGGTGATTGTGGGTTTTACCGGTATGACGTCAAAGACAATGGAGTACCCATTCTCCTAGAAACGCGGTGATGCTTCAAGAGGACCTAAGAAGGCTTCGCTGATAAATTATTTTCTTTACCTCGAAATTCATATTTGTATTTACTTTTGTTAAGTTAGATGATAATCCTTTCAGAAGAAAATATAACTTCAAAAGGTTTAGTTGACCTTTAATATCTCGAAAAGTACGGGCCACATTTATTTCATTTTTTTTAAAGTGCAAATGAAACGAAAATTAGGTCAGTCTTATTTGAAAGAACATTTAAAATAATAGAGTAACATCTTTTGCAGTTTTTCGTTTCCTTGCTTCGTTCTTGAGATATTTCAGTTTGTTTGATATGCAAATTAAACATTTTGAAGTCATGACGTGCATAATGAGTTATCGAAAAAAGTTATATAGTTTTGCTATTATCAAACCAAATTAATTCAAAGGAAGCATGTGGGTGTGTTTCGCCCAGAACACTAAACATGTAGATTTTCAGGTAATTATATTTGACAATATCAAATATATATAACTTTTTTCGATAACTCGTTATGCACATCATGACGTCAAAATGTTTAATTTGCATGTCAAACAAACTGAAATATATCAAGAACGAAGCAAGGAAACGAAAAACTGGAAAAGATGTTACTCTGTCATTTTACGTGTTCTTTCAATTTCAAGTGACTTAATTTTCCCTTCATTTCCACTTTAAATTGGATATTTAGATTATGAGCTTTAAATTTGTTTTATCAGACACTTTAATTAGGGCGGATTTCCATTCAGCTATTTCTGTCGCGCGATCGACGTTTTGCGATCGCTTTCACTGTATTAGGTCTCTTCTCTTGTCATCAGGCTTGCAGCTCGCTGTGAGTACTGGCATCTAATCCATATCTTTGGTCAAACGCAACGGGAGATCACTATGACAATACGGTCATTTAACTCCATATTGCCATAGTGATACCGACTTAATTGGAAAAGTAAGGACACTGTGGCCCAGAGTTAGACTGCAACGTCTGCCATTTGATTTTAGTTTTGTGGCCAAGAGCTGAAGTTGTAATTCACTATCTAATAGACGTCCAATAGCGCGCACAACTACGATAACAACGATGTCGAACGCAAATGTTGTGCCTTCGATTTG
The DNA here is from genome assembly GCA_964035015.1 of Corallium rubrum. Lineage (NCBI taxonomy): Eukaryota > Metazoa > Cnidaria > Anthozoa > Scleralcyonacea > Coralliidae > Corallium > Corallium rubrum. Next base: position 14,237,429 of record OZ036003.1, read on the forward strand.
CCGCGGCGCGCAACCTAAATCTGCTTAAATACCCGATTCCCGGTCACAAGAAAACAATTCTCATCAACAAGCAAAACATATAATTGTTCTTCTAAATGTACTGCCTTCAATGATGGAAACAGGAACTTCAACGCAAATGAAAACCCGAAGACGTTGCTCTTTGCACCCGATCTGTCCTACTTTCTTCATTAATTTCCATGGTGATATCTCCCGTTGCATTTGACGCCAAAGATATGGATTAAAAAGAACTCGCATGCAGTCCTTGTTTGTTTTTTCCCGCTCTGAGTTCTTTACGAGTTTGAGTGCTTCATCAGGGGTTCCAAACACGAGAAAACAATGAAAACCGAGGGCGTAGCCCCAAGGGTTTTATTATTTTCGAGTGTTTGGAGTCCCCTGATGAAACACGATAAACGAGTGTTTGATCTTGCTTCTCAAACGAGTATTCGCATTGCGATCTGCAGTGTTTTCTTCATTGATTTCAATATGCAGATTAAGAAATGTGATCCAGTTCACTAGGTAGTTTCCAAGAAGTTTTCATTGGGTGTCAAAACTTATGCATGTGATGTGCATGGTATACGTTCATGGATTGGCTACGATAGTTCATGAATTAATGAATTTGAGAAAATTAGATGCAAGTAATCGTGCGAGTAGTCTGTTTCTGCGATGACTGGAAAAGAGGCTTTATAAACTCGGCTGCAACGGATCCAACTGAGTGCAATAATTAATTTTACATCATCAAATCCAAGATGGCGACGCCCATGAGACCGATTTGTTCAAACACGCGGGAATCTTTTTAAAAAAACTACGCAAGAAAACATTGCGGAAATTTTATGATACAAAGCGGAGCCATCACCATTCGGTAAATATCCAGCTAAATCGTACCGGGGTTATACCAGATGTTCAGATTTGGTACATCCCTATACATAAATGCCTAGCGAAGTTAGAAAAAACGTTTATGTATTTTTTTTAATAAAGATATTTCGTGCTAATGAAGATAGGACAAGCATGGTGATAAATCGTTTTCAGCAAGCTGCCGTTGCTCAGTATGTCCGCTTGTATGTGAAAACGTGGAACGACGGGTTAGTTTGCGTCAGAATGGAAATCTACGCATGCAAGACCGGTACAGTTGCATTTTGTTTTTGTTTTTGTTTTGTTTTGTTTTGTTTTGTTTTGTTTTGTTTTGTTTTGTTTTGTTTTGTTTTGTTTTGTTTTGTTTTGTTTTGTTTTGTTTTGTTTTGTTTTGTTCTAGTCTGGTCTGGTTCGGTCTAGTCTAGCCTAGTCTAGTCTGGTCTGGTCTGGTCTGATGTAGTCTAGTCCAGACCAGTTCAGTCTAGTCTGGTCTGGTTTTGTCTAGTCCAGTGCAGTTTAGCCTAGTTTAGTCCAGACCAGTCTAGTCTAGTCCAGACCAGTGCAGTCTGGTCTGGTCTGGTCTGGTCTGGTCTAGTCTAGTATAGTCTAGTCTATAGTCTAGTCCAGTGAAGTCTAGCCTAGTTTAGTCAAGTGCAGGCTAGCCTAGTTTAGTCCAGACCAGTCTAGTCTAGTCTAGTCTAGTCTAATTTAGTCTAGTCTAGTCTAGTCTAGTCTAGTCTAGTCTAGTCTAGTCTAGTCTAGTCTAGTCTAGTCTAGTCTAGTCTAGTCTAGTCTAGTCTAGTCTAGTCTAGTCCATTCCATTCCATTCTGATCCAAGTCATTTAATTGTAAAAACTATGTGTTTTCAACTTCAGAGCAAGAACACCAAGACAAGAGAAATCTGATTAGCAATGTTTTACCAAAGAGTATCACTGGTATTGTTGATGAATAATTGCTCTTTTGCACTTATTCTATTACACTTTTTTCTCTGTTTTTTTTTGTGTCGGTTTTGTCGTCATTGTCATCATTATGATCATCATTATTATTATTACCATCATCATCATCTTTTTTATCATTCTTATTATAATCATTGTCATCATCATCATTATCATCGTCATCATCATCATCTTTATCATCATCATTATTATTATCATCATTTTCTCATCATCATTATTATTTTTATCATTGTTATCATCATTGTCGTCATTATCATCATCATCATCTTTATCATTATCATCATCATGTTTTTTATCATTATCATCAACATTATTATTATTATCATCATTATCATTGTTATTATTATCATCATTGTTGTCATTATAATCATCACCGTCATCATCATCATTATTATCATTGTCATTATCGTCGTCGCCGTCATCATACTACTACCATCATTATTATTATAATGCTGAGTATGAAACGACGATTTATACAGACTATCAAAAGTTAGTATTTTCTGCTGAAGCTGATGACTTTAACAGATAACATTAACCGAGATATTCCTAATTCTTCATACCATACGAGAGAGCCGAATCCCACCATAACTTTATTGTTCATTTTATTATTCATTGTGGAGAAAATTGGCTTTGACTTGTTGAAGTCCTTTCTTGACCAGAGCTGACGTCAGTCTATGTCAATTGCATGTCTAAAATGTTTTTAATGTGTCTTAGGAAAAACGCCAGAAAATTGTTTGGATCTTCTTATGTCCGGCCAAAGTACTGATGGTGTCTACATGATTAATCCCGACGGCGAAGGCGCTTTTCCCACATTCTGTGACCAGACCAATGATGGTGGTGGGTGGACGGTGTTTCAAAGACGCATGGATGGTTCGGTGAGTTTTTCTAGAACTATGGACGAGTACAAGCTTGGTTTTGGAAATCTCTTTGGGGAATACTGGCTGGGTCTCGAGAATATTGTCAAACTCACCCGGAAATACCGGTGCGAGCTACGGGTTGATCTTGTATCATTTACTGGAGAAACTCATCATGCTGTCTACTCATCGGTCATGGTTGGCGACGAGGATGATTTCTATCGTATATACTTTGACGGGGGCGACTTTCTTGGACCGGGCTCAAATGGCTTAACGCCACATGGTAGAGCTACCTTTGCGATTTCGAATGGAAGAGGCTGGTGGTACAAAGGATCGGACCAATCCGCAACTCTAAATGGCGAATACTATTCCACTTATAATGCTAACCGTCCCAACGGTATTACTTGGTGGCCATGGAAGAACGCGTTTGCGACATTAAAAGAAACGAAGATGATGATAAGACGACGAAAAGGTAGGAAAGCACGGGTAGCGTGTGCTGTTAGCGCGCTGCCTCTCATCTCTGTAGGCCATAAGTTAAAGTGTATATGAAACTAAAATTAAGTTTGTCTTATTTGAAAGAACTCTTAAAATAATAGGGAATATCAATTTACAGGTTTTTCATATTTTACTTAGTTCTTGAGATATTTAGACTTATGTGATATTCAAATGAGATAACTTTTTATGGTTCGTTTTTTCACTAATTAACATATTCGAAAATCGCGAATATTTTTAAGATTATTTAACAAAATCACTTGAAACTTTGTATACTGCTACAGTTCATACAGCTAAACATGAAAGACAAGTTACAAGTGATTTTGATCAATAATCTTAAAAATATTCACGAATATGTTAATTAGAAAAAAACGAACCATAAGTTATCTCATTTGAATATCACATAAGTCTAAATATCTCAAGAACTAAGTAAAATATGAAAAACCTGTAAATTGATATTCCCCATTATTTTAAGAGTTCTTTCAGATAAGACAAACTTAATTTTAGTTTCATATACCCTTTAAGTATAGGTTAGTTGCCGAAGCCGAGGTAAATAACTTACGTAGTTACCGAGGTTGAGGTAACTAACCTACTTAGTTCAAGATCACAGAGGTTACCTAAGAAAACTGAGATACTGAGTTCGTTATCACAGAGGTTGTCTAAAAACACTTCAGTCGCGATGATAAATCCTTTATCACATTCGTGACCATTGATTAACCCTTATTTTCCCAACCAAGCATAAATCAAGTTAACTGTCCCGGGCTAATATATATTAGCCTGGGGGCATTAACTTGATTTATGCGTGGTTGGGAGTAATTAGTATAAATAAACAACCACGGTACATCAAAGAAAACAGAGGTGTCGTGAACTAAGAACCATTTTAGGTAGTCCTGGAAATGTAGGGGTTCTTTAAAACGGGTTTTTACTTCATTTCACTCTGTTCATATTTTTCTTTTAGTTCACGAGGGTGCGCTTGGAATAGAAAGTTCGTTCATCATGGATGCATTTATGAAAACAAACGACAATAACTTACTCGCTGGGTATGGTGCACCAGCAGCTAGACTCCATAACGTAAAGAACTGGTGGACGAATGAACCAGCTTATTACATCATGATCAATCTCGTTCGTCTTCGTCTTGTTACTCACATCGGAACTCAAGGGGGAAGTGATTTCAATTTTGTGAAGAACTTCTATATTCAATTATTGGACCAGAGTGGTTTCTGGGTGGACTACAAAGAACACGGAGTAACCAAAGTAAGTATACAGTAGCCTCGTTCCCAGGGCTTTTTTGAAATTAGGAGGGTGGGAAAAGGCCCTGGCACCGGGTGCTGTGACCAACGGTTGAGTATACAGTAAAAAAAGAGAAGATCATGGACTCTGACTTATATGTAACTGGTTAGCATATTCTCTAACTCAGAACACGAGCTGATTACCAGGTGTTTCGCTGGTGTAACATCACATTAACGTCCCATTGTGTCGGAATGTCGGTCCGTGTCTGTCTGTCTGTCTGTCTGTCTGTCTGTCTGTCTGTCTGTCTGTCTGTCTGTCTGTCTGTCTGTCTGTCTGTCTGTCTGTTTGTTTGTTTGTTTGTTTGTTTGTTTGTTTGTTTGTTTGTTTGTTTGTTTGTTTGTTTGTTTGTTTGTTTGTTTGTTTGTTTGTTTGTTTGTTTGTTTGTTTGTTTGTCTGTCTGTCTGTCTGTCTGTCTGTCTGTCTGTCTGTCTGTCTGTCTGTCTGTCTGTCTGTCTGTCTGTCTGTCTGTCTGTCTGTCTGTCTGTGTTTGCTCGTTTGCCAGTTTGTCTTTGTTATTTATTTGTCTGTTTTTGTTTGTTTGTTTGTTTGTTTGTTTGTTTGTTTGTTTGTTTGTTTGTTTGTTTGTTTGTTTGTTTGTTTGTTTGTTTGTTTGTTTGTTTGTTTGTTTGTTTGTTTGTTTGTTTGTTTGTTTGTTTGTTTGTTTGTTTGTCTGTCTGTCTGTCTGTCTGTCTGTCTGTCTGTCTGTCTGTCTGTCTGTCTGTCTGTCTGTCTGTCTGTCTGTCTGTCTGTCTGTCTGTCTGTCTGTCTGTCTGTCTGTCTGTCTGTCTGTCTGTCTGTCTGTCTGTCTGTCTGTCTGTCTGTGTTTGTTTGTTTGTTTGTTTGTTTGTTTGTTTGTTTGTCTGTCTGTCTGTCTGTCTGTCTGTCTGTCTGTCTGTCTGTCTGTCTGTCTGTCTGTCTGTCTGTCTGTCTGTTTGTTTGTTTGTTTGTTTGTTTGTTTGTTTGTTTGTTTGTTTGTTTGTTTGTTTGTTTGTTTGTTTGTTTGTTTGTTTGTTTGTTTGTTTGTTTGTTTGTTTGTTTGTTTGTTTGTTTGTTTGTTTGTTTGTTTGTTTGTTTGTTTGTTTGTTTGTTTGTTTGTTTGTTTGTTTGTTTGTTTGTTTGTTTGTTTGTTTGTTTGTTTGTTTGTTTGTTTGTTTGTTTGTTTGTTTGTTTGTTTGTTTGTTTGTTTGTTTATTTGTTTGTATCTGTGCCTGCCTGTTTGTCTGTCGTTTTGCCTGCTTCCTTGGAAACATCCTCTACTACCTAGCCTGTACCTTCTCACTGAGATTGTAAATTTTACCTTATTACCTTTTTAGATATTTGAAGGGAACAACGAAAGAACCAGAGTAGTCTCATCAGAAGACATTGTTTCGAACTGCTTGAAAGAGACATTGCCTGCAACAGCGATAAAGATTTACCCCACAGCTTGCGATGCATCGTGTTCATTCAGACTTGAACTGTACTCATGCGAAACCTGTAAGTAGTGTCAGTCAGTCAGTCAGTCAGTCAGTCAGTCAGTCAGTCAGTCAGTCAGTCAGTCAGTCAGTCAGTCAGTCAGTCAGTCAGTCAGTCAGTCAGTCAGTCAGTCAGTCAGTCAGTCAGTCAGTCAGTCAGTCAGTCAGTCAGTCAGTCAGTCAGTCAGTCAGTCAGTCAGTCAGTCAGTCAGTCAGTCAGTCAGTCAGTCAGTCAGTCAGTCGGCCAGTCAGTCAGCCAGCCAGTCAGCCAGCCAGTCTGCTGCCATAGTCCATAGTCAATTGGGATACAGTACATCGTCTGGAAACTCAGCGAAAGTCTTTGTTCTATCTCTTTGTCCACGTTTATGCAAACTTGTGCACGGTGCGCACAATGTATTTTCGGTATAATGAAGCAATCATCTAATAGCAGCGGTTGGGTTCAATTACTCAACCATGTTATTTAAATATTAATAAGCGAAAAACAAAAGGTTTGTACACGGTGAGGACCGTCTCAACATAAAATCACAGCTCATTATAGGCGCTTTGAAGTTTGTCGAGTTTCCAGACCATATCTTGACTGACTGCATATAGTCGGTTGAGTAACGTAATCTTGGTCTAGGATTTTCTCCTTGGGGATAATACAGTCTTCTCAGCTCTTGGTCTACCATTTGAGCTCTAGTGGCTCAATGGTTAGAGCGTCTGGCTAGCATTCGAAAGGTTGTGAGGGTCTCTTCTAGAGCTCAGGGTATTAAAGTGCTTATGCAGTAAAAAAATCACTTCAAAATAAACTCTCTCACTTGAAAGAACTACAGAAAGTATAAAGATTGGCGCTTACAACTCTTCCAAATCTCATGTAGTTCATGAGATATTAAGATTTGTTTGATATGCAAATGATCCTCACTGTGACGACACACTGCATAATGACTTACTAAAAAAGCCTGTATATCTTTGAGATTATTAAACCATGGCACTCGAATAGTAGGCTAACGTTTAGTATCATTGGGTACACTCTCACACGCACATGCACAGTTTCACAACTTCGCTATATAATCCATATATACAGGCTTTTTTAGTAAGTCATTATGCAGTGTGACGTCACAGTGAGGATCATTTGCATATCAAACAAGTCTTAATATCTCATGAACTACATGAGATTTGGAAGAGTTGTAAACGCCAATCTTTAAACTTTCTGTAGTTCTTTCCAGTAAGAGAGATAATTTTGAAGTGATTTTTTCACTGCATAAGCACTTTAACAAACAAATTGGGCTCTTGCAGGTGACGTTATAGTCGCTGGCAGGTTCAAACTACCGACGTTTAGTGACCAAATAATGAATGGTAATCCTTTTGTTTATGTGGATTTGCCACCCAGCTTGGAAATACGTGCAAGAGCTCAATACGAACATCTTGTACAGCAAAAGATATTCTTTGAGAAAACTTAACGTAATCTTATTTTTAGCTTGTTCTGCACCGCTTGGTGTTGAGTCTGACGTACTTATCGCATCTGAGAAAATGACTGCTTCGTCTACGAAGTCAGGAACAACGCCAGGAAAAGGCCGACTTTTTCAGTCCATCCCATGGTGTGCTGATCACACGAATCATGTCAAGTATCTTCAGATTGATTTCTTGGAGTTATTTTCTGTTTCGTTTGTGGCCACTCAAGGTGGAGTCTTTAATGGTATTAAGAGTTTTGTGACAACCTACAGTCTCATGTACATAGATACTGGCCAGAAATGGGTGACCTACGGCGGGCGGAAAGCAAAGGTATGATATTAGGGGCCGAATACATGGGGGAATTTCAGCCCGGGCTAACATTTCAGCCCGGCTACTGAGGTATGGAAAAGAGGAGAATGATTTGAATAAGAAACACGAAGTGTGGAAATCAGCCAAGTTGTCACAAACATGCAGTATAAAACAAACATATTTAGATGTGTAATTCAAATAAACCATGTTTACTTCTTTATCGCTTTTCACAAGGCACTTCTGTATTCCATACTTCGTATTTCTTATTCAAAACATTCACTCTTTCTTTTCCATCTTCCAGTAGCCGGGCTGAAATCTCAGCCCGGGCTGAAATTTGCCCGTGTATTTGGCCCCTTAGACGCTGTTTGTATCGATGTAGGCTGAGCTTACTGCAAGGGCCACCTTTCTAGACGACTCGAAACATAACGTGTGTTGACATAGATGTATGGTGAGCTTATACTGTAAGGGCCTTCCTCCTCAGAGGTTGAAAGATAATGTGTGTTGACATAGATGTAGGGCGAGGATACTGTAAAGGCCACCCTTCTGGAAGGGTCGAAACATAACGTGTGTTGACATAGATGTATGGTGCGCTTACTGTAAAAGCCACCCTTCTAGAAGGGTTGAAAGATAACGTGTGTTGACATAGATGTATGGTGCGCTTACTGTAAAAGCCACCCTTCTAGAAGGGTTGAAAGATAACGTGTGTTGACATGGATGTATGGTGAGCTCATACTGTAAGGGCCTTCCTCCTCAGAGGTTGAAAGATAATGTGTGTTGACATAGATGTAGGGCGAGGGTACTGTGAGGGCCACCCTTCTGGAATGGTCGAAACATAACGTGTGTTGACATAGATGTATGGTGAGCTTACTGTAAAAGCCACCCTTCTAGAAGAGTTGAGAGTAACGTGTGTTGACATAGATGTATGGTGAGCTTACTTTAAGGGCCACCCTTCTAGAAGGGTTGAAATATAACGTGTGTTGACATGGATGTATGGTGAGCTTGCTGTAAGGGCCACCGTTCTAGAAGGGTTGAAACATAACGTGTGTTGACATAGATGTATGGTGAGCTTACTGTAAAAGCCACCCTTCTAGAAGAGTTGAAAGTAACGTGTGTTGACATGGATGTATGGTGAGCTTACTTTAAGGGCCACCCTTCTAGAAGGGTTGAAATATAACGTGTGTTGACATGGATGTATGGTGAGCTTGCGGTAAGGGCCACCCTTCTAGAAGGCTTGAAAGATAACGTGTGTTGACATAGATGTATGGTGAGCTTACTGTAAGGGCCACCCTTCTAGAAGGCTTGAAAGATAACGTGTGTTGACATGGATGTATGGTGAGCTTGCTGTAAGGGCCACCCTTCTAGAAGGCTTGAAAGATAACGTGTGTTGATATGGATGTATGATGAGCTTGCTGTAAGGGCCACCCTTCTAGAAGGCTTGAAAGATAACGTGTGTTGATATGGATGTATGATGAGCTTGCTGTAAGGGCCACCCTTCTAGAAGGCTTGAAAGATAACGTGTGTTGATATGGATGTATGATGAGCCTAAAGCCCGTTTTCCACTAGGCGAATTTGTTCGCGCGAATCGAATCGAAATAGCCGTTCATGCAATGTAATTGGTTGGTGCTGCTAGTTTTCGCGCCAATTTTCTTACTTGCCAATCATATTGCCGGAGAATTCGCTTCGCGCGAACAAATTCGCCTAGTAGAGAACGGGTTTAAGGGTCACCTTCCTAGAAGGGTCGAAGGATAAC
>OZ036003.1:14251810-14301810 GCA_964035015.1 Corallium rubrum
ACTCATTATACAATGACAGTGTGATCATTTACATATCAAACAAATAGTAAGACCTCAAGAACGAAGTAAGATATGGAAAAACTGTAGAAGATGTTACTTTACAATATCAAGAGTTCTTCCAAATTAAACAAACTTAATTTTCATTTCATATACACTTTAATACTTTCTTTAAAACTTCCGATATTGGTTTTATCCCTATCATCAGGCCTTAATTTGGACCATAAATATGTCCAAAATATCTGAGAGAGAGTGTTTGCCATACCGCACCGAGCGAAAACGAACGTATTCAAAGTCAGCATTCCGTAGACCATACTTTTTATCTGTAGTCTTAAAGTGCCTATGAAGCGAAAATTATTATTGTCTTAAATGAAAGAACTCTCAAAACGACAAAGTAACATATTTTACAGATCGTCGTTTCCTTGCCCCGTTGTTGAGATATTTCAATTTTTTTGATATACAAATTAAACACTTTGACGTCACACGTGTATAATGAGTTATCAGAGAAGGTTCGGTATCTTTGCTATTATCAAACGAAATCAATTAAAAATCTGTATGTCTAATGCTGTATGCGAATAGACGCACAGGATCGGCTTCGAAGTGATTTCGTTTGATAATAGCAAAGATATAGAACTTTCTCCGATAACTCATTATACACGTGTGATGTCAAAGTGTTTAATTTGCATATCAAAGAAACTGAAATATCTCAACAACGAAGCACGGAAACGAAGATCTGCAAAAGATGCTACGTTGTAGTTTTAAGAGTTCTTTCATTTAAGACAATAATAATTTTCGCTTCATAGGCACTTTAAAAATTTCAGTAATATAGCCTGGCATAAGCCCATTTTTAACTTTGAACATGATAATGGCAATATCTTGCAACCGTCTATTATAGAGGCTAGTCAATCCAGCTCTTCGTAATAGTTCCTCATATGGCTTCGATTTGGACTTTCAATTCCCGCTCTTGGATTCTTTCCAGTTTCCGCCTGTCTGAAATGCCACACTGCGGTGGCAATAGGTCAACTGTGGTAAAATTGCTGATTTGAATAGCTGAAGCTTTGCGGCACACGACGACATATTCCGTAGCCTCGTCAGTACCCCAATTTTTTGGCTTGATTTCATACAGACAATAAAACAGAATTACAACCTTGATTTCTAACAGTTGTTAATCATATAGGTGTACTGTGATCAAGAAACGTTTGGAGGAGGTTGGACCGTGATTCAGAGGCGTGTGGATGGGAATGAGAGTTTCGATCGTCTGTGGGCCGATTATAAAAACGGTTTCGGTCAGCTGGACAATAACTTGTGGCTCGGGAACGATTTTATTCACAGATTGACTAAGATCAAGCGAGAGGTGTTACTCGAGGTGGAATCTGAGAATGACGACAAAGCTTTTGTTCTTTATAAGTCGTTTCAAGTTGAAGGCGAGGACAGTTTTTACAAACTACACATCTCAGACTATCAAGAATCTGTAGGCGATTGCATAGAAGCAAATAATGGAACGAAATTTACTACAAGGGATAGAGATAATGATAAACATACTAGCAAAAACTGTGCTGCTACCCGAAAGGCTGGCTGGTGGTATAAAGCCTGTACACCTTGCTCTTTGAATGGAGTATATGACACCAGTGGAGATTTGGATAAAATACAGTTTGAGAATTGGGCAGGCAACGTTGTACTCGACAAAGTGCAAATGAAACTTCGTGATCAACATGGTAAGCAACAGTAGTCCGAAACGTGAAATTCAGCAATTTATATCTTTTTTGGGTTTTTTTGTTCCCCTCCCCCCCTTTTTTTTTTATTAACATTTGCACTTAACGGATACTGGAGAAACAACAATAGCACTCAAGATCCCTTACAATGTTATTCTCCTAAGATCTGAACTAAATTAATCCTATTTATACGGGACAGCTCTGGCCCCGTTTACACTGGAGCAAAAGTATCCGGATTCAGATTGTTTTTTATTCCCATGAGGATGAAAAACAATGTGAATCCGGATACTTTTGCTCTAGTGTAAACGGGGTCTCTATCAGTTATATCTAACTCCCTACAAGTCCAGTAAGGGCTATATTTCTTATTGGTCCAGTCACTCCAGTGTTACTACAGGGCTTCCCTGCATGAGGAAACCTGTGGTGTGTTTGGTAGAGTTAAACTAGAAGCACTCTTCTCACATGCGGCCAACTGAAGGCTAAGTTTTAATCAGGTAACTGCTGAGAGCTGGTGCCGAACACAGGTCGCAGAGGTGAAAGACACGTGCGTTAACCACTGTGCCACCAACATCCCCATCTAGGTGTTGATTTTCTTATATTAATAAATGTTAGGCCCGTTTCAAACGGCGCTCTTTTCATGCGCCGAACCTAATGCAAATCAGTGTAAACGGGAGCACGGTTGGCGTGTGCTGTTAGGGCGCTGCCTCTCACCAATAGTTAAGCCCGGTTAGACGGGGTTTGTACTTGGATGGGTGACCGTCTGAGAATAACCTCGTTCTCGAGCTTGCGACTCTGGGTTCTACGGTTTTCCTCCCTCCGTAAAAATCAACACCTTCATCTTAATAACTATTTCATGTATTGTAAATGTATAGCTATACCTATTTATCTATTCTGTATTTATCTATTCTGTTGTACACTGTGATGCGCATTCGATCATTATGTCATGAAGAATGCGCAATATAAATCACTAATTATTATTATTATTATTATTAAACAAAGGATTTAGCTCATTATTAGGCGCATGACAAGAGCGACGTTTGAAACAAGCTTTAATCAGAGTTGGAAAAAAGCTGCGGGTATGCGGGTACCACCCGGAGGAAGATTTACTTTAGTAAGGAAGGTTTAAAGTGAAAACATGTGAAACAACACATTCGGTAATCTGAGAAAGTTACAACTGACCAAGCAAGGTGTCGAGAAGAAAAGCGACTTGCAGCAAAACATTGGCTAACCAACAATTATGCAGCACTGGCAGTGGCAGCAGTTACATGTGTGAGACATGTACGCTGATGTCTGCTGTGATGTTTGTATCTTCGCAGCAGTCGAGGGTAGTTAGTAGGTTGTCAGTCAGCAGCGGTCAGTTATTAGTAGCTATTCGGTAGTATGCCAAAGCTTACCTATATAAGAAAACCAAGGTACTGTAAAAGTCACGCAGTATTTATGAACGTTGCAAAACACAAAATTCTCGCTATATATTTTGAGGAAGGTTATCTACACTTAAAAACCCATCCGGAGGAAGGTTGGATACTTTTTCCAACTCTGGCTTTAATAACTTAGTTCTAACTATTTTTTAGTTGTTACCTGCAACGATCAGTATTGTTATTATTTGACAAAAGCTAAAAAAAGTTGGTTCGAAGCTGTCGAGGAGTGTCGTAGTTTCAATGCTCATCTTGTGTCAATTCGTAACGCAGTTGATAGTCAATGGATTGCTGAAGAAATACTCTCAGAACAGGTCGTCGACAAAGTCCACCTTGGTATGTATAAACAAGTAGGCACTCAAGGACTGTAAATACGTCCGCTAGCGGATTATTAGAGGTAGAGATGTTTAAAAAGAAAACGAGACACCCCACTAACGAGGCTAGTTCACGAGACCTACACACGAATGAAATCCTCGATTGCACTCGTACCAAAATTATGCCAAAATCAGTTTGCATAAAATGAGGATAATGAGCGTAATCAAGCATTTCTTCTACACGGAGAATCTTGTCGTCAGATTTTTATTAATTTCTCATCTAATTTTTTAAACCAAATTCAAGCAAAACTGAATGGGTTGGTCCTTGGTCTATAATCAAGCTTTCCACAAACTTTCATGAAAAACTGTGCGGTATTTTGTGAGATATCTTGGCGAGTGAGACAGACAGACAGACAGACAGACAGACAGACAGACAGACAGACAGACAGACAGACAGACAGACAGACAGACAGACAGACAGACAGACAGACAGACAGACAGACAGACAGACAGACAGACAGACAGACGACAGACAGACAGACAGACAGACAGACAGACAGACAGACAGACAGACAGACAGACGGACGGACGGACGGACGGACGGACGGACAGACAGACAGACAGACGGACGGACGGACGGACGGACGGACGGACGGACGACAGACAGACAGACAGACAGACAGACAGACAGACAGACAGACAGACAGACAGACAGACAGACAGAGGTGAAAACAATAAAACATAACGTCCTGGCGGAGGTGATGAAGCAAAAAAAAAAGTGTTATCGGCGTTTAACCACTGATGCTATCAATACTGTGTCTCATATATAGAAAACGGGTAGGCTTTCTAAAGATATAAATAAGTTTTGTGGAAACACCACGTAAAATATTTCTTTGCTAAAAAAGAGGAAGATAAAGAAATATTTAATAAAGAAAGCAAAGAAATATTTTACGTGGTGTTTCCACAAAACTTATATATATTACATTATCGCCATGAAAACTTTCAAAGAATTAACTTTCTAAAGATATTATCTTACTCCATTTTGAGCAATTCGTATGGGGAAAAAATTGTCCTAAAATTGCACAAAGCTCCCAGTAACGGTTCTTTATTGTACAATTGACTATCGGGCTGCGTCAAGTGGTTTGACGTCTCTCACATGTGAAAGGCCTAGAGACTTAAATGGTTCTGCCATGTTTAAGTTGTTGCATGTGCAGTACTAACTAGCAATTATTGGGGGGATTAAGGTTAGTGGTTACAAAAAATGTTAGGTATTTGAGCTAGAATCGTGACCCCTTTCTCAAGTTTTTCACAGGATTTGGAACAATTTTAAATTGAACTTAAAAAGAATTGGGCTGACTTATTTTCAGACTGTTGGTATTAATATGTCAAGTAACAGTTCAATCTCGTACCAAGAGCTTTCGCCGGGCATGCAAACACGATCGGAAATTGCGGCTGTCGACGGGGACCTAATCCAAGCTGACCTGTTTTAGCTGCGCATGCGTAGAACGAATATCTTGCGTGTAAACGTCATCAATACACGGCCGACAGGAGCGAGGACACCCGAGCTCAAAGTCAAACATCTCCGCACAAAATCGTTGCTCGACCATAATTCTTCCACGAGCGCATAGCACGAAGGTTGGGCTTGTCATAGAATACGGTTTGTTGACAACTTCGTTGAATTTTCGCGATGTACGAACCCATTACCCTTCTCAAATTCATCAGTTTCAAATGTCCTCAGAACTCACTTGAGCCAGCACGCACGTGGACTGCGAACTGCCCCATGAAAGTGGCCGATTTTCTATGCGATTTCCGATCGTGTGTCGGGAAGTGTTTTGATTGGATGGCTGATGGCCGGCTCTTTCAACCGGCTCTTTTTTCCGGTGATGGATTATCCCAGAGCCTTTGTTTGTGTGCGCGGCGAAGGCTCTGGGTACGAGATTGGTAACAGTTATGTTGTCATCGCATAGGAATTTCTATGTGCACACGATAAGGTTTCCGATCGTTTTCGTATTGTTTCAAGTGATGAGCTGATCGTTCTCATTTTCTTGAGAACTGTAACAAAGTACAAAAACGCTCGGAAACGTTACGTGTGCACATAGTCTAAGACCCCGTTTACACGATGCCGGTACAATTTGAAAACGGAACAAAACCATGCCGGTGTGTAAATACAGGCCAAAACGTCTTGCGTTTACACGGTGCCATTATAATACAATGACGGATTAGCATGTGACTATTCTCTTCCAATGAGAATTGAGAAGTCTTTGTGAATACTGCTGACCCGAATACTGTGGTCGTATATATCGTGATAACCGTCATCAAACTGTTATTGTACAATTCTTTATTGTACAATTGCATTAAAAACTGTCCAAATAACGCTAAAAATGAGTACAAATATACAGCGATATTTGGATAGATAGTTATTTGGATAGTTAGTAGTTATTTGGATAGTAGAAAACCGGTTTGACAGATTTTGTTAGCCAATCAAATTTATCACTTGGGAACTACTTCATGTATGCTTATTAATTTGTCTTGGTGCAAGTCACGCTACTTCTCTGGCCTTTTTAGAGTTTTCTTTTTCCATAAAAATTTGTTGATCAGAATATAAATATTATATAAAAAGAAAAAAAGATACCAGAAACCTGCACAGAAGTACGGATGGTCAAAATGAAAACGAGATTGAAAAGGATTGCAAATGTGACATCTTGATTTCTGTTGGCCCGGCAGCAATCACGTTTAGGGACAGGTCATTATTTATGGCCGGGGTTGGGCCCGAAGAGAAAATGGTTGGGTAAATGAAAAAATTAGCATGTTTTAGGTTGGGTAAAATAAATATTATTAAGGAAAAAGTTGGGTAACAAAATTTTCGCAACTAGTAAAACTATATTTAAATTGTTCTAAGGATTTAGGGTGAAGGAAAATTCGAGTGTAGAATATATACATTTTAAGACCAAACCGGGAGCAGTTGCGAAAAATGCAACTACACAGGCCCTCCGGCAGGAATTGAACCCACGACCTTGCGATTCTAGTGCAATGCTCTGACCACCGAGCCACGGAGGCCGTTGCCGAGAGCTCAATCGCGAGTTCTGTATATATAATAAGGTGGTAATGCCAGGAGAGAATTGTATGGATATGTATACTCTGCATATCTAAAATTATTCCATTAAAAAGTCATCATCTGTTAAAATGTCAATTGGCATATCATCATCAATCACTGCTATTAATCTCAGATTCTTTGCTCTTTTGCAGTTGTAATATTGCTTTCCTTTTCTTGGCCTTTGATTTCTGCTCAATTGCTCTCCTCACTTTCCTTTTAGCCATAGTAACAAAAGCAGTGCATTATTAAAAGGATGTCGATGGGAGTGAAAGTGTTAACATGTGACCTTATGTAATAAAATAAGAGTAGGGTGGGGTAGATTTTTTCCCCTGCCTTCCAATCGTCGGGTTGAATAATTTTTTGTGTTAAAAAAGGTTGGGTTCGGATTTTTTTTAGCTCTGAAATATTTTCTCTTCGGGCCCAACCCCGGCCATAAATAATGACCAGTCCCTTAGACCAATTTGTGTTAAAAACTTGGTCTTAATTAAAGGTTCAGATATCTCCCATAATTGTCAGGTGACCCGTATTTGACATTAAAATTTAATTTAATGTACAGCTTGCCTTTAATTTTGAAATTTCCAGCTCAGAATTTTAACATAAGAATCACCCGGTGAAACTTTTATACAATTTTAATTTTATTTTGGTTTTAATTTTAAGGGCTTGAAATGGACGCACAATGGACGGATGGTAGTAGCTTTGATTTCAATAATTTTCCAAACGGAGCGGCGACTGCTGGCTGTGCTTTTTTGCAAAAGGATGGCAGCTGGGGAAGGGAAGACTGTTATACAATGAAACGTGTTCTTTGCAAGAAAGGTATTAAATTTCTTTACGCTAACTTTAGTCTTTAGTGATGTTCGTAAACACAAAAACCAAGGGGGAAATGCTTATGCAGTAACTTCGCTAGCTTTAGTTAATAAAGTGAATGACTATTAGGCGAATTTGAGGGTATTGCGCGCACATCATTTTGCAAAGGAATTGGCGGGCTCCCCACAAACGAAGTAATGGCAAACAGACTTGCTAGGGAGCCAATAGCAGAATAACAGAATCCAGAAACTGTATCTATACTTTGTTGATTTTAAACAGTATCTTTACATTGAGTGGAGCTTGTCAGTTTTTTTGAAAAATGATGCGCGCGCAACACCCTGAAACTCGCCTATATTGATGCCGTCTTCAACTGACAACGGTAGTCGTTTCCAGGCCCTTGACTATCGGGCTGCGTCAAGTGGTTTGACGTCTCTCACATGTGAAAGGCCTAGAGACTTAAATGGTTCTGCCATGTTTAAGTTGTTGCATGTGCAGTACTAACTAGCAATTATTGGGGGGATTAAGGTTAGTGGTTACAAAAAATATTAGGTATTTGAGCTAGAATCGTGACCCCTTTCTCAAGTTTTTCACAGGATTTGGAACAATTTTAAATTGAACTTAAAAAGAATTGGGCTGACTTATTTTCAGACTGTTGGTATTAATATGTCAAGTAACAGTTCAATCTCGTACCAAGAGCTTTCGCCGGGCATGCAAACACGATCGGAAATTGCGGCTGTCGACGGGGACCTAATCCAAGCTGACCTGTTTTAGCTGCGCATGCGTAGAACGAATATCTTGCGTGTAAACGTCATCAATACACGGCCGACAGGAGCGAGGACACCCGAGCTCAAAGTCAAACATCTCCGCACAAAATCGTTGCTCGACCATAATTCTTCCACGAGCGCATAGCACGAAGGTTGGGCTTGTCATAGAATACGGTTTGTTGACAACTTCGTTGAATTTTCGCGATGTACGAACCCATTACCCTTCTCAAATTCATCAGTTTCAAATGTCCTCAGAACTCACTTGAGCCAGCACGCACGTGGACTGCGAACTGCCCCATGAAAGTGGCCGATTTTCTATGCGATTTCCGATCGTGTGTCGGGAAGTGTTTTGATTGGATGGCTGATGGCCGGCTCTTTCAACCGGCTCTTTTTTCCGGTGATGGATTATCCCAGAGCCTTTGTTTGTGTGCGCGGCGAAGGCTCTGGGTACGAGATTGGTAACAGTTATGTTGTCATCGCATAGGAATTTCTATGTGCACACGATAAGGTTTCCGATCGTTTTCGTATTGTTTCAAGTGATGAGCTGATCGTTCTCATTTTCTTGAGAACTGTAACAAAGTACAAAAACGCTCGGAAACGTTACGTGTGCACATAGTCTAAGACCCCGTTTACACGATGCCGGTACAATTTGAAAACGGAACAAAATCATGCCGGTGTGTAAATACAGGCCAAAACGTCTTGCGTTTACACGGTGCCATTATAATACAATGACGGATTAGCATGTGACTATTCTCTTCCAATGAGAATTGAGAAGTCTTTGTGAATACTGCTGACCCGAATACTGTGGTCGTATATATCGTGATAACCGTCATCAAACTGTTACGGCACGGGCGTTTACACGATACCGGTTAGTGTTCCGTTTTCATTCCATGCCGTCAAGGAACCCGTCCTCATTTTGTGCCGTGTTCATGTCATTTTTGTGCCGGTATCGTAAGGCCTAAACGGCATGATTTTGTTCCGTTTTCAAATTGTACCGGTGTCACGGTCTCAGCGACCCCCCAGTCTGAGTTATCCCCTAAGACCAACTGCGCAGTTATCTCCTGCTTTTCTGCATTGATATTGTCGTTGTTCTAACTCAAAAAATGCGTATAATCATGGAAACCATACTTTTATCACGTTCTTTTAAACATTTGGTCGCAAGGTAATCAAAATCATAAGTATAACTATAAAACGTCTGTGATCATTACGAATGGCAATACACTGTACCATGTGTAACACATGTAAATAATAGTTCGCTAAGCTTTCGTCTCGCTAAACTCGATACTTCATCAGAGAGCATCGAAGACTACTTATGTCTTATTAAATTTACATATTCTTAGAATCTTCGATTCTCTCTCTCTCTCTCTCTCTCTCTCTCTCTCTCTCTCTCTCTCTCTCTCTCTCTCTCTCTCTCTCTCTCTCTCTCTCTCTCTCTCTCTCTCTCTCTCTCTCTCTCTCTCTCTCTCTCTCTCTCTCTGTCTCTCTCTGTCTCTCTCTCTCTCTCTCTCTGTCTCTCTCTCTCTCTCTCTCTCTCTCTCTCTCTCTGTCTCTCTCTCTCTCTCTGTCTCTCTCTCTCTCTCTCTCTCTCTCTCTCTCTCTCTCTCTCTCTCTCTCTCTCTCTCTCTCTCTCTCTCTCTCTCTCTCTCTCTCTCTCTCTCTCTCTCTCTCTCTCTCTCTCTCTCTCTCTCTCTGTCTCTCTCTCTGTCTCTCTGTCTCTGTCTGTCTCTCTGTCTCTCTCTCTCTCTGTCTCTCTCTCTGTCTCTCTCTCTGGGGAAGTCGACAAGCCCTGAAATTAATGTCAACGATAGAAGCTTTGATGGTTGTAATGGCGGTGACACACCCGTATTTAGTTCGGAGGATATTGATCTTTCTGAAGTGTGCAGTCTTACATCTGAAGCATCAGTGGTAGAGAACGTACCAGTCAATGTGTCCTCAACGAATGAAGATAAGCTGCTGCAAGAAATAACCACCCTAAAGAAAGAGTTTAACGAAATAAAATACAACGTTGAAATTCTGATGTCGAAGGAAAATATGCAAATTTCTTCAAACAACAAGAAGCCTTTGGCGAATGAGCTTATATCACTAAGAAATCAGGTTGCAGATATGTCCCTGGTGAATAATAATCTCATAATGAAGATCAAGGAATTGGAGAAGGAGAAAGAGTCTCTCTTAACTGTCATACGAGTATTGCATGAAGATAAAGCAGGAAAACCTGGTTTAGTCATTCCCGATTCAGACGACAATGTTAATGGAGTCAATGATACCGAAATACCATTTGTTGAGATACAGAAGAAGAAGAAGCGAAAGAGGAAGAAGACAAAAGCCAGCTTTACTGCTGAAGGCATACCTGGTAAAAGTTCTAATAAAGCTAATGAAAACCGAAGAGTTATAAAAGACCTGCAAATAATGATGCAACTACTCTGATCTTAGGAGACTCCATTATAAAGAGGTTAAGCAGTTGGAAACTGAGTAAATCTACGTCTTCTAAGGTGGCTGTGTGCTCATTCACAGGAGCTCGAGTTCAAGATATGTATCATTATGTAAAACCCTCTCTTGAGAAAACAGACGGACCAGTGAAAGTTGTGCTACATGTGGGCACAAACGATCTCAGCCACGATTCACCCCAAGGTGTTGCGGACCAAATAATTGACCTTGCGAAGCATATTGAAAGTAATCGTCCTCAGACAACTGTTCATCTCTCCGAGATAACACAACGATCTGACTCAACTGAACTTTCAACAAAGGTCGGTGAAGTAAATAAATTAATTAATAGATATTGTAAACAGTCCGGAAGATTATTGATGAAACACAATAATATAGATGAATCGTGCCTAAATCAAGGAAAACTGCACCTAAACAATAAAGGCGTAGCTATACTGGCTAGCAATCTTTCAAGTTCTATTATAAAATCAAATTGATGGCGTGCTGTTACTGAGGGGTTTACCCATAGTACTTGCGAGGACTCTTCAAGTAATAAAAATTCATCCATTAAAATTAAGAAAGGGTTTAAATTTGGTTCATTAAACATTAATGGCTATTACCTCATATCGATGAACTTAGGGTATTAATAGAGGATTATCAGTTTGATGTGTTAGCCATCAATGAAACGAAAATTAATGCTACTGTGGATGATGACCTTGTCAGAGTCAATGGTTATTCTCTTGAGAGAAAGGATCGCTATTTAAATGCGGGTGGAGTTGCGTTGTATATCCGTGAGAACATAAATTATGTTAAACGTGATGACTTGATACCAACCCACCTAGAAATGATAGCGATTGAAATTTCGAAGCCTAAAGTAAGGTCGTTTATTGTGTCCACTTGGTACAGACCACCGGACTCAAGAGTTGATCTTCTTTTGGATTTTGAAAATTTTCTTAAAACCGTTGACTCTGAAGGTAAGGAGACTTTGTTGGCAGGTGATATTAATATAGATTTTGCTGTAGATAATAAAGATTCTACAGTATATCGTCCCCAATGAAGTTTCTTTATGAAGCCTACCAGTTTTCACAATTAATTACTAAGTATACTCGTGTCACAAAAAACTCAAAGACTCTGATTGATCACTTTATAACTAATGAGCCACAAAACATTGTAGAATCAGATGTCATTGAAATTAGTATAAGTGGCCATTATTTAATTTATGGTGTACGAAAGTTTTCAACAATTAAGAGCAACCCAAAGTTCATTGAAAGTCGAAATATGAAAAACTATGATGCAGAATTGTTTATTCATGATCTTAAAAATGTCCCTTGGGATTTGCTTCAAATTAGTGATGATCCTGATGACATGGCCTACACCTGGGAGAACTTATTTTTGGAGGTGCTTGACATTCATGCTCCTCTAAGAAAAAAGAGAGTGAGAAATAAACCGGCACCTTGGCTCACTCCTTCTATAAGGAAAATGATGTATCATAGAGATCATTTAAAAAAACTTTCGGTTAGAAATAACTCTCACTCTCTTTCTGAGGCGTATAAGGTGGCCAGAAATAAGGTCAATATTGCAATTAAAATGGCAAAGAAGGAATATGTTACTGCTGAGGTTACTAATAATGTGGGTAATCCTCGTCGATCATGGAAAGCAATAAATTTACTTCTCGGCCGACAATCAAAAATTGTAAACATAACAGAGTTAAAAGTTGATGAAGCTGTTCTAACTGAACAAATTGATATTTCTAATGCATTTTGTGAACATTTCTCGACAATAGGACTTAAGGTTAGTGAACAGGTAGATTCAACTACTGTACTACCTGAATCCTACGTTAAGTCAACCGCATCCCGGTTTAAATTCAGTGAAATTCCTATATCTGTTGTTTATTCTATTTTGAATAAATTATCAGTATCTAAAACGTGTGGTATAGATGAAATCTCTGCCCAAGCACTAAAAGATGCTGCAACAGTAATAAGTGAACCGTTATGTTCCATTTTCAATAAGTCTTTGCAAAGTGGTACTTTCCCGGATAGTTGGAAGACTGCTAAAGTTTTTCCAATATATAAGGGAAATGCCAAAAATGACCCAAACAACTACAGGCCTATTTCAGTGCTTCCAATTATTGCAAAAGTTTTTGAGAAAATTGTTTTTGATCAACTCTACCTATATCTAACTGAAAATAACATCCTGACTAAATTTCAATCTGGTTTTCGGTCAAATCATTCTACATTAACTGCTTTATTACAGGCTACCGAAGCCTGGTTTAGAAACATTGATAACGGATATATGAATGGAGTTCTTTTTATTGATTTAAGCAAGGCCTTCGATACTGTTGACCATGCAATTCTTTTAAAAAAAATGGATATATACGGAGTGCAGGGAGAATCAAATAAATGGTTTTCCTCCTATCTCTCAAATAGATCTCAGTGTTGTATGGTCAACGGTATACTGTCCCAGTGTAGACACGTGTCAACTGGTGTTCCACAGGGATCTGTCTTAGGCCCTCTTTTATTTTTACTATATGTAACTGATTTTCCAAACTGTTTAGAATACACGACTCCAGGTATGTACGCTGATGATACCCAGGTTACGGCAGTTGCTGAAACTATGGCTGACCTTGAACAACTACTCAATTGTGATATCGAAAATATAACCTTGTGGCTTAACGCCAACAAACTTTCAGTAAATGCGACGAAAACTGAGTTTATGATTATAGGTTCAAACTATAGGTTAAAACAGCTTCTGAGTAATCCTAGGGTACAAATTGATAATAAAACTATTAAACGTGTTTTAAAGGTAAAATTACTTGGAGTTGTGGTAGATGAAAAACTCAGTTGGGAAAATCATTTAAGTGAAATTATAATACCAAAAGTTCTTAGGGGCCTCCGTATGATACGTACTTTGCGAACTTTATTAACAATTCCGCAAATGGTTTCGTTGTATAATTCATTTGTACAGCCGCACTTTGATTATTGTAGTAGCTTATGGGGAAATTGTGGAGCTGTTTTGAGAAACAAAATTCAGAAATTGCAAAATCGGGCAGCTCGAATCATTACTTATTCTGGTTATGAGGTCAGGTCAACTGACATTTTGTCTTTTTTGGGTTGGCATGACCTCGATACCAGAAGAAAGCACCAAAAAGCTGGTTTGATGTATAAGATTATGAATAATAAAGCCCCTATTTGACTGAGCTCTTTGTTCCAGTGAACAAAACTCATGAACATAATCTACGTTGTTCTGATATTAACCTTAAAATCCCTCAACCGCGCACAGAGTATTTAAAACGCAGTCTAGCATATAGTGGTGCCCACTTATGGAACAGCTTGCCATCAGTTGTAAGAAATCTTGACAATGTCAAGAAATTCTCTGCAAATATTTGTAATTATAGTTTTTAACATGTAATAATTTATGTAGTTTAGTGTCTCCTACTAAGATATAATTTAGTTTATTTTTGTCAATTTACTTAATATACGGCTTTTATGAAAAACAATTGTACATATTGATAAAATTACCGTATTCAAATAAAGTTGTCTCTCTCTCTCTCTCTCTCTCTGTCTCTCTCTCTGTCTCTCTCTCTGTCTCTCTCTCTCTCTCTGTCTCTCTCTCTGTCTCTCTCTCTGTCTCTGTCTCTGTCTCTCTCTCTGTCTCTCTCTCTGTCTCTCTCTCTGTCTCTCTTTCACTGAAATTGGTCCAAGTTTAGCCGCTAAATTACCAACCTCCTCCAAAAGATTTGATGAATACATTACGCCAACAAAGAGCACATTTACCTTAGACCAAATCTCCGTAGCAGATGTTCAACTGCTGCTTAAAAACATTAAAACCGACAAAGCGACAGGACTTGATAAGATCCCCTGTCGCTTAGTCAAAGAGGCCACTCAGGTAATAGCAGTGTCGCTCTGTTATATTTTTAATAAATCAATAAGCTCAGGAGTTTTCCCTGTTGACTTCAAAATGGCAAAAGTAACTCCAATTTACAAATCTGAGTTAAAAGACAACATGAATAATTATAGACCAATTTCTGTGATTTCGCCTATTGCAAAAGTGTTCGAAAGAATTATTTACAACCAGCTATACAGCTACTTGCAGACAAACAATCTACTATCAAAACATCAATCAGGGTTTAGAAGCTCTCATTCCACTGCGACATCTTTAATCGATGCCACAATGGAATGGCTATCAAACATGGACAATGGTAAATTTAACTCTGTGGTGTTTCTTGATCTATCGAAGGCATTTGATACAGTTGATCACTCTATTCTTATACAAAAGCTCCGTCTATACGGCCTATCGGTCCAAACACTAAAATGGTTTGAATCTTACCTTACGGATCGTACACAATGTTGTTCTATAAATGGGCATTTCTCTTCTTTTAAGAAAATAAAGTGCGGAGTACCTCAAGGCTCGATTCTCGGGCCACTGCTCTTTTTAATTTACATAAATGACCTGCCAAACTGTGTGCATCATTCAAAGCCAAGAATGTATGCAGATGATACTAATCTTACCACAAGTGGCAGATCGCTAAAAAAGGTAATTCAGTCAACTAACAAAGACCTGAGCAATATTAAACAGTGGTTACTAACAAACAAATTAAGTCTTAACGCCACAAAAACTGAACATATGTTCATAGGATCGGACGATAACCTAAACAAAACCCGAAACACTTCGCAAATTAACATCGACGGTCATGCACTAAACAGTGTTAAAAGCAATAAATGCCTAGGTGTGCATATCGATGAAAGACTCTCTTGGGATGGACACATAGATCATGTGTCAAAAAAATTTCGCAAGCAATTGCAGGCCTAAAACAAGCACGTCCGCTTGTTTCTAAAGAGGTGGCTCTTGCAATTTATAATTCTTTAATTCAGCCTTTATTCGATTACTGTGATGTTGTTTGGGATAATTTGATGGCATCACAAGCAACTAGACTGCAAAAATTAAAAAACCGTGCTGGCCGCGTTATTACACAACAAGGTTATGACGTCCGATCTTATGTCATTAGAGAGGAACTAGGTTGGAAAACACTACAAGAAATGAGGGATCAACATAAACTTGTCCTCATATACAAGGCGCTTAACAACCTAGCACCTCCGTATTTATTAGATTACCTCCACTTGTGTAACTATTCGGAAAATTATAATCTCAGAGATCGTGAGATGAAAATTGCCTTACCAAGGCCAAAAACAAACTATCTTAAAAACAGTTTTGCACTAAGCGGAGGAAAATTGTGGAATGGTTTACCTACAGAGGCAAGATTAGCAACAAGCTTAAAATTGTTTAAGAAAACTCTTTCAACCTTCAGTTTCCCACAATAGTGTTTAAGTTATTATTTTAATATTGGAAAAAAAACAAAAAAAATCTGTAAATATATTTTTTAATAGTTCTCGGCTTTCACGAAAAGCAATTGTATATATTGATGAAATTCCGAGTTTAAATAAATTTTCTCTCTCTCTCTCTCTCTCTCTCTCTCTCTCTCTCTCTCTCTCTCTCTCTCTCTCTCTCTCTCTCTCTCTCTCTCTCTCTCTCTCTCTCTCTCTCTCTCTGTCTCTCTCTCTGTCTCTCTCTCTGTCTCTCTCTCTGTCTCTCTCTCTGTCTCTCTCTCTGTCTCTCTCTCTCTCTCTGTCTCTCTCTCTCTGTCTCTCTCTCTCTGTCTCTCTCTGTCTCTCTCTCTGTCTCTCTCTCTCTGTCTCTCTCTCTGTCTCTCTCTCTGTCTCTCTCTCTGTCTCTCTCTCTCTCTGTCTCTCTCTCTGTCTCTCTCTCTGTCTCTCTCTCTGTCTCTCTCTCTCTCTGTGTGTCTCTCTGTGTGTCTCTCTGTGTGTCTCTCTGTGTGTCTCTCTGTGTGTCTCTCTGTGTGTCTCTCTGTCTGTCTCTCTCTCTGTCTCTCTCTCTGTCTCTCTCCATTCTCTCCATTCTCTCTGTCTCTCTCTGTCTCTCTCCATTCTACTGTGACATCTTTACTCGATGCCACAATGGAATGGTACACTAATATGGATAATAGTAAATTCAATTCGGTGGTGTTTCTCGACCTGTCGAAGGCATTCGATACAGTCGATCATTCTGTTTTACTACAGAAGCTTCGACTGTATGGTTTGTCCGCTCCAACGCTTAAATGGTTTGAATCCTACCTTACGGATCGTACACAATGTTGTTTTACAAGTGGTTGTTTATCCTCTTTCAAGAAAATAAAATGCGGAGTACCTCAAGGCTCAATTCTTGGGCCTCTGCTTTTTCTAATCTACATAAATGATCTTCCGCATTGTGTGCAACATTCAAAGCCAAGAATGTATGCTGATGACACAAATATAACCACAAGTGGTAGATCATTAAAAACGGTTATTCAATTAACTAATAAAGACCTGAGCAACATAAAGCAGTGGTTACTAGCAAACAAATTAAGTCTAAACGCCACAAAAACAGAACACATGTTTATAGGATCGGACGATAACCTTAATAAAACTCGAAATTTATCGCAAATTGATATTGACGGTCATAAAGTCAAAAGTGTTAAATTCACTAAATGTTTGGGTGTGTATATTGATGAAAGACTTGCTTGGGATGAACACGTTGATTGTATGTCAAAAAAGATTTCACAAGCAATTGCAGGCTTGAAGCAAGCGCGTCCACTTGTCTCCAAAGAGGTGGCCCTTGCAATTTACAATTCTTTAATACAGCCTTTATTTGATTATTGTGATGTTGTTTGGGATAATCTGACGGCATTCCAAGCAACTAGACTACAAAAGTTAAAAAACCGTGCTGGCCGTGTAATCACACAACAAGGATATGATGTTCGATCCTATGTAATTAGAGAGGAACTGGGTTGGAAGGTGTTACAGGAAACGAGAGATTATCATAAAGTTGTCCTCGTACATAAAGCACTTAACAACCTAGCACCTCCATATCTTTTAGAATACTTACACTTGTGCAATTATTCCGAAAATTATAACCTTCGAGATCGCGACACGAAAATTGCCTTATTAAAACCGAAAACGAATTATTTAAAAGACAGTTTTGCGTACAATGCTGCAAAACTGTGGAATAGTCTACCTAACGAAGCAAGGTTAGCAACAAGCTTAAAATCGTTTAAAAATTATGTCTCATCCTTTAGTTTCCCACATTAAAATAATCGTAAGCATTTAAATTAATTCAAATTAATGAAATACTTGTACATAATATATTATAATTTTTCATAATTTTATCAAAAGTACAAAAATAATCTGTATATACAACTAATGTAAATATTTAATCGGCTTTCATGTAAAGCAATTTGTAATTATTGATTGAAACACCGATTTTAAATAAATGTTCTCTCTCTCTCTCTCTCTCTCTCTCTCTCTCTCTCTCTCTCTGTCTCTCTCTCTGTCTCTCTCTCTGTCTCTCTCTCTGTCTCTCTCTCTCTCTCTCTCTGTCTCTCTCTCTCTCTCTCTGTCTCTCTCTCTGTCTCTCTCTCTGTCTCTCTCTCTGTCTCTCTCTCTCTGTCTCTCTCTCTCTGTCTCTCTCTCTCTGTCTCTCTCTCTCTCTCTCTCTCTCTCTCTCTCTCTCTCTCTCTCTCTCTCTCTCTCTCTCTCTCTCTCTCTCTCTCTCTCTCTCTCTCTCTCTCTCTCTCTCTCTCTCTCTGATGATTCCCCGAGAAGAAATAAAGATTCATCATCATCATCATCTCTCTGTCTCTCTCTCTCTGTCTCTCTCTCTCTGTCTCTCTCTCTGTCTCTCTCTCTGTCTCTCTCTCTGTCTCTCTCTCTGTCTCTCTCTCTCTCTGTCTCTCTCTCTGTCTCTCTCTCTGTCTCTCTCTGTGTCTCTCTCTGTGTCTCTCTCTGTGTCTCCTTCTGAACTGAAAACACCTCAATCTAAATCAGAATTTAAAAAGAAGTTATTCCTTTGAAATTGTCATCCATATATGTATATATTGTATATAGTTAATATTTTTTGTAAATTAGTATTTATTTGTAAAATAACAAAAATAATGTATTTTTAACTTATGTACGGCTTTCATGGAAAGAAGTTTTTATACTTATGAAACTACCGTACTGAAATAAATGTGATTCATTCATTCATTCATTCTCTCTCTCTCTCTCTCTCTCTCTCTCTCTCTCTCTCTCTCTCTCTCTCTCTCTCTCTCTCTCTCTCTCTCTCTCTCTCTCTCTCTCTCTCTCTCTCTCTCTCTCTCTCTATATATATATATATATCACTGGTTCACACGTATGCGTTTTCAAAAAATCCGATACGTTTGTACGGGGTCTAAATTAGTAATTCAAAGTTACTTTAGCTACTGAGTAATTTTGTAATTGGAATGAACTACTTTTTGAGAGGAGTAATTGGTATTAGGAATTGATTACTTTTTGAAGCAAGGAATTGTAATTGGAATTAATTTCTTCATTTTTTTTGAGTAATTTTACAGCTCTGACTTCATCGCGTAAAGATCGTTATACTTCGTTTGAATCACTCAGTCTTTTTGTTTTATAGGTAAATTTTGTTTGAAAGGAAAGTGTTTTGTTCGTAGCGAGACGCAAATGACCTACAATTCTACACGTGCTTACTGCCGCGATATTGGCTATAATATGGCAAAAATATCGAGTGCCACAGAAAACGAATACATTCGTGGACTAATTCGTGTTTCCTCGTTGGATTCATCATGGCGTAGTGTTTTCATTGGTAAGCATTTTGTACAGCTGTTAGTAGCATTCTCAGTTTTGCTATACAAGTTGTCGTAAGTTGTTACTTTTGAAGTGGAAAAACCCGTTGACGTTTTTGTTGTTCTAATGAACAGAGGAGCATGACAGGAGCATTCACTGAAAATATCAAGAGAATCCAATGTATATTCTTAGAGTTACCAACTCTCAAAGTTTGCCATTATTATTATTTTTATTATTTTTTTTTTTTTAAATTTTACTTTGTTCAGCAAAGTGAACATTTTAATGATGTAAAATTTATAAATCTCTCCATGAGTTCCCCTAGGTGTTTTTGCGAATGAGTGTTCTACTTTTTTAGATATGCTAGATAAGGTTGGTCTTGATAACAAGCACCAAATGTACTGCGTAAGGAAAATGATGACTATAGCTATCAGAACTACGTATTACATTTTCTGCTGCCGAAATAAGGAATGGGGAAATCCCGAATTATTAGCTTTTTGAAATATTTGTATATAAATTTGCATGTTTTATTATATAGTCATTAGTTGTTATTATATATTAGTTGTGATTCAAGTAGCCAATTGTAAATTACCTTAATAAGCGAGATTTATAATTGTATATGTAGAAAAGAAAAACATTTAATAAAGTTGCCATTATTATTATTATTATTATTATTATTATTATTATTATCATTATCATTATTATTATTATTATTATTATTATTATTATTATTATTATTATTATTATTATTATTAAATCTTTATTTAAATCCATTCAGTAAAAGCTGGTCTTAAATGGATGAACAGTACGTACAACTAATACAATGAACAATATATGATACAAAAATACAAACTACAAGCTACATATATGTCTTTCAATATCATCTGTGATTAAGAATTTAAAAAGTTCTTTTTTAAGACTGTTATAACAAGACAGCTCCCTAATGTATCTAGTTCATTTTTGGAGAAATTTGGGTTTTTAGTAACAATGCCTTATGACCTACGCAAATGGGCAACTATGCATAAGAACAATGGATTTTAGCGGATTTTAGCATTAATAACACAAGGCATTGTTGCCAAGAAGCCCAACGTTCACTAAAAGTAGGCACGCGTGGGTGTACATGTATCTACTGCGTCTGCTCGGACTGACTCGGGATGTGATCGGAAAAACCTTCTGAAATTTGATTGGTCCCGAAGAATACTCTATTGTTACTTAACTGACATCGGAAAACCTTGCATGCCGACATAGTATCTACTCGCATGCGCAATAGATAAAAAAACAAACTGGTCATGGGAAACTTTCAGAGTTTGTAACTCGGGAACTATACGCCAGTTTCACTTGGATTGAATGCATACTCCTATCAGCTCTTCTGTTCATTAAAACAAAAAATACCTACGAATTTTTCACCTTAAAGTTTTCTCAGTTCTTGTTATGCAAGCTGTCGTGAGGTGTTTAAACTTATAAAATAACTGACGGTAAGTCTCAGAGCTCTGTATTGGACTTGTTCGTGTGCAGGTAGTGCATGTGGAATAGAGGTCATATAAATACTAGAGGGGGCACCCTATCCTAATTTCAGTAATTCAGTCAACCGCGGGTAACCAATTGAACGCCGCCATCTTGGATTTTTTTAGAGGCAAACATTAGGCGCGTTGGTTGGCAAAGGACTGGGTCTAGTACATTTGCCAACCAATTGACTGAAATATCATAGGTAATGGCGGCCCCCATGTGGTTACCAAATTTTCCCGCCAATGCCCCCTCTAGTATTTATATGATCTCTATGGCATGTGGTACGTTTACGAGCTTGGTGTGATACGTTTGGTGGAGATGCGTCAAGCTTAATTACTCAGAAAAGATTTCTGAGCTCTAGGTGGGGGTTGGATTCCGAACTTGCAACCCGCTAATGATCAGTTAGAGGCTTCAACCCTTGAGCCACTGAGGCTCAAGATGGAGAGTCGTATGTGCTCCTAAGTGGTAGCGTTTGTATATGAGATGTAGTTGATATGATATGATATGATATGATATGATATGATATGATATGATATGATATATGATATGATATGATATGATATATGATATGATATATGATATGATATGATATATGAAATGATATATGAAATGATATGATATGTGATATGATATGATATGATATATGAAATGATATGATATATGAAATGATATGATATATGAAATGATATGATATATGATATGATATGATATGATGTGATGTGATGTGCTGTGGTGTGATGTATGAAATGATATGATATATGAAATGATATGATATATGAAATGATATGATATATGAAATGATATGATATGTGATGTGATGTGATGTGATGTGATGTGATGTGATGTGATGTGATGTGATGTGATGTGATGTGATGTGATGTGATGTGATGTGATGTGATGTGATATATGAAGTGATGTGATATATGAAGTGAAGTGATATATGAAGTGAAGTGATGTGATGTGATGTGATGTGATGTGATGTGATGTGATATATGAAGTCATGTGATGTGATGTGATGTGATGTGATGTGATGTGATGTGATGTGATGTGATGTGATGTGATGTGATGTGATGTGATGTGATGTGGTGTGATGTGATGTGATGTGGTGTGATGTATGAAATGATATGATATATGAAATGATATGATATATGAAATGATATGATATATGATGTGATGTGATGTGATGTGATGTGATGTGATGTGATGTGATGTGATGTGATGTGATGTGATGTGATGTGATGTGATATATGAAGTGATGTGATATATGAAGTGATGTGATATATGAAGTGATATGATATATGAAATGATATGATATATGAAATGATATGATATGTGATGTGATGTGATGTGATGTGAAGTGAAGTGAAGTGAAGTGAAGTGAAGTGAAGTGAAGTGAAGTGAAGTGAAGTGAAGTGAAGTGAAGTGAAGTGAAGTGAAGTGAAGTGAAGTGAAGTGAAGTGAAGTGAAGTGAAGTGAAGTGATGTGATGTGATGTGATGTGATGTGACGTGACGTGACGTGACGTGACGTGATGTGATGTGATGTGATGTGATGTGATGTGATGTGATGTGATATGATACATGTACATGTATAGTAGTGCATATGGTACGTTTGCGAGCTTGGTGTAATGTAACACACATTTGGTCGACGTTCGTCAAGCTCAACGCCAAAAAAAATTTCGAACCCCTGATCTCTAGACAACTTGATTACTCATCCTTTATGGCCAGCAGTAAACATTTTGAACCACTGGCGGCCATATGGGCACTCCAGGTCCAGTGTACCTTGCGCGCTTAAGAGTAGTAGGAGTTTATCGGGGAAGTCGGAAAAGCCGTAAATTGTACACTTCTCAAATGGTCATTTACTGTTACTACTGTTACTACCGAAAAAAATAAGGGACATACAAGCAAATACAGTCCAAAATTGTTAACTACACACTTCAAGGCTTTGTAGAGTTTATCGATTAACGGGCAGAGTAAAAACTAGAAAATTACACGTTTTACTACTAAATAATACCAACAAATGCAAAAACTAAGCTTCTAAACCTTTTACAGTGTTCTTTGTTTGATACCAACAGCAGAAATATTTTTAATGTGGCTTTTTTCGTCTCTTTTCGTGCTGCGAAAACATACAATTTTCCGTGGCGGCCATCTTGGTGCTCCAAATTCGTCATCTCCGCTGGCTTCGTTTTTGGAGCCGAGGAGCAATCCAGTTATATAGAGATCAGTGATTTGAACCCTGTTTGGGGCTCAGAAATCTTTTCTGAGTAATTGAGTCCGTCCACTAAACATCGGTTAAATGTAAATTTGTTAATTTATAGGTTTACACTTGGATTCGTCGGAGTTTATTTGGAACGATGGAACAAGTGTTGTATATAGCGATTGGTTGGCTGGTAAACCACTATTCGTTGCTGGAAAAAGTTGTGTAAGAATCACTCGTGATGGTTGGAAAGATATTCCTTGCGATAATACTCACTTTCCTCTGTGCGAAAAAGGTTAGCGTGCTCATTTCTTAATTAATCAACTAGGAGATTATGTTTTTAGCTTTGTCTGTAGGAGATTATGTTTTTAGCTTTATCTGTAGGAGATTATGTTTTTACAACAATCGAAATATAGTAAGGTTAGATATACTGCCGAAACAGAGAACGTAGGAGTCTAACGTTTCGAGCGAAGGCCCTTCGAAACGTGTTAGACTCCTACGTTCTCTGTTTCGGCAGTATATCTAACCTTACTATATTTCGATTGTTGTTTCTACACTGCCTACGCAGCACGCTACTTTTATTACACGATTATGTTTTTAGCTTTGTCTGTCTGTCTGTCTGTCTGTCTGTCTGTCTGTCTGTCTGTCTGTCTGTCTGTCTGTCTGTCTGTCTGTCTGTCTGTCTGTCTGTCTGTCTGTCTGTCTGTCTGTCTGTCTGTCTGTCTGTCTGTCTGTCTGTCTGTCTGTTTGTTTGTTTGTTTGTTTGTTTGTTTGTTTGTTTGTTTGTTTGTTTGTTTGTTTGTTTGTTTGTTTGTTTGTTTGTTTGTTTGTTTGTTTGTTTGTTTGTTTGTTTGTTTGTTTGTTTGTTTGTTTGTTTGTTTGTTTGTTTGTTTGTTTGTTTGTTTGTTTGTTTGTTTGTTTGTTTGTTTGTTTGTTTGTTTGTTTGTTTACATTACGTTGCATTGCATTGCATTGTTTTGTATTACATATTACACTAGAAATACATGAATGCAACAACCCCTCGCCCGCTTTTATTAAATGCTTTTTTGAAACACCCCCCACCCACCCACCCTGATTAAAATAAGCACTGATGTAGAGCCAATATAAAAACAGACAGATATATAAACAAATGATAATCTTCAAGATAATTCTACATATCAAAGCAAAACTTAGATTTCATTATTAAATTCTGGCTGTACAAAATATGTTTTTAGGTGGTTTCAAAAGGGATTATTTTAACAAGCTTTAAATGACGTTCCTTTCCTATACATATGCATGCATGTTTTGCAAAGGCAGAATTAAAAGTCAACAACTCAAAAATTACATTTAAAATAGAGTCCGAGATAAAAACAATTCGCAAGTATTAAACAGACAACGTTTCAGTCGAAAATTTGGAAATACAGCCAAAAAATCGCCAAAGCCCATGAGTATTTACATGTAATAATACATTTAAGCTTTATATACAGGTAGTGTTTTACTTTTAAGTTACCTTTAGTTAAGCTGATTTATGGTTTGGACGAGCAAAGGGAAAGCATGGAAATGTGAAGCTGTATATTGTTTAGGTTAATAAGCGAAAACATGAAAACAAGAATCCTACCGTATTTTAACAACGGAGTTACTACAAACACTGCAATTCAGATCGAGTTTTTGTTTATCATACGGCGTTTGGTTTCTTCAAGTTCTCTGGTTTCTCTTCAAGATATATTAAACGAGTTGTTTGTATCCTTCTTTTCTTCGTGCTCCATTTCGTTTCGTTTAAATAAACGAAAGCAAAATACTATTTGCTTGAGAGTTTATAGTTTTCTTCGTCGCTAGTCACCAGTGCCCAACAATTCTTACCGCGTGACACCGTACCAAACATATATATAAATATATATATATATATATATATATATATATATATAAACAATTTCCCAGATTTCGTCTCCCTCGCTTTTTCTACACGCGTGTGAAATGGACTCCACGCGTGTTGAGATTAGCACCCTCACCAGGCTCCGGGCCTTCGGCCCTCCGCCCGGCTCGGGGATTACACTGCATTGCATTACATTGCATTACATTACATATTACATTGCATTACATAGTACATTGCATTACATCACATAGTACATTGCATTACATAGTACATTGCATTACATATTACATTGCATTACATTACATAGCATTACACTACATTACATTACATTACAAACAATACATTACATTACAAACAATACATTACATTGCATTACATAGTACATTGCATTACATTACATTACATTACATTACATTACATTACAAACAATACATTACATTACAAACAATACATTACATTACATAGTACATTGCATTACATAGTACATTGCATTACATTACATTACATTACACAGTACATTGCGTTACATAGTACATTACATTGCATTACATTACATTACATTACATAGTACATTGCATTACATTACATTACATTACATTGCAAACAATACATTACATTACAAACAATACATTACATTACATAGTACATTGCATTGCATTACATTACATAGTACATTGCATTACATTACATTACATTACATTGCTTTGCGTTGCGTTGCGTTGCGTTGCGTTGCGTTGCGTTGCGTTGCGTTACATTACATTGCATTGCATTACATTACATTACATAGTACATTACATAGTACATTACATAGTACATTACATAGTACATTACATAGTACATTACATAGTACATTACATAGTACATTGCATTACATTACATTACGTTACATTATATTACATTACGAACAATACATTACATTACAAACAATACATTACATTACATAGTACATTGCATTGCATTGCATTACATTACATAGTACATTGCATTACATTACATTACATTGCGTTGCGTTGCGTTGCGTTGCGTTGCGTTGCGTTGCGTTGCGTTGCGTTGCGTTACGTTACATTACATTACATAGTACATTACATAGTACATTACATAGTACATTGCATTACATTACGTTACATTATATTACATTACACCAAACTTACAAACCTTCTACTTGCACAACAAGTGTACGTACCACTCATAAGTATTTAGAGGCGTAAAGTTTTAGTGGAAAAAGACATCATAAGTTCAAAGACTAAAGTTGCTGTGTGTTTTTTAAAGTTTTTGATAAAATGCCTGTGGACTGCTTGGAGTTAATGTTGTCCGGATCAACAAGGAATGGTATTTATTCGATAGATCCCGATGCAAATGGCCCTATCCAAGTCTACTGCGACCAAGAAACATTCGGAGGTGGCTGGACTTTGCTTATAAGGCGCGTGGATGGCAGTGATAGCTTTCTGCTCGATTGGGAAAGTTATAAGAAAGGCTTCGGTTTCCTCGATGGGAACTTCTGGCTTGGGAACGACTTCATTCATAGGTTAACTCAGGTTAACCAAGAGGTTTTGTTTGATCTGGAATCCACGACTGGTGATAGTGGTTACGCCTTGTATGAGTCGTTCAAAGTGGAGGACGAAAGCAATAAGTACAAGCTTACAATTGAGGAGTATCAGAATTCCGATGTAGGCGACGGTATGGTGACTTCAAATGGCATGTATTTTACTACAAAGGACCGAGATAATGATTTGCACCCGCCGAATAATTGCGCTGTACTGAAAAATGGTGGCTGGTGGCACAATGCGTGTAGTCCAGGAATATTAACTGCAACGTATGATTTTAGTAGTAATTCCAAAGCCAGTCGGTGGTCTGCATGGGGCTTGAATAAATACATTTTAAAATCACAAATGAAGGTCCGTGGTAAAAATGGTAAGTTTGATTTCTATTAAGAAGCCGAGGTACTTTAAATAAGTGCTTTGTTATATATCGAATGTTAAATTACAACAAAAATGTTGAGCAAAACCATCAGACATTGTTTTGAATGAAGGAAAACTGGAGAAAACAAAGACAATTATAACATAGCTTTGATATAGCAACGTTTTTGATTGGCTGTCGTGCGTGCTCCATAACTCGATGGAGCACGGCAAAAAAGCGCGGGAAAAATTTTCAAAACAAAACTGAGTTTTAAATTGACTTTTTATGGCCTTTCATATTATCAAAGTACCAAGTCATTTAATTTTATTGAGTAATAGAGAACAACGACCCAGAAGACGTAAACTTGGTCTGGGTAACCGAGTTTAAACTGTCCTTTTGGGTGGATTTTAGTGAACAAAAAAGACTTGGCTACGAAAGTAGAAAAACACAACAACCAAAACGATTCGCCGGCTTGTGAAAGGATTTAATGCTATGTTATAAAAGAAATGGCTCGTGGTTTAGTGTGCTCCATCGAGTTATGGATGCACTTGGGAAATTTGGAGAGCACTCAAAAATCTAGAGTTGCTCTCGGCTACGCCTCGACCAACTCTTACGATTTTTTCGTGCTCTCCCAATTTCCCGCGTGCATCCATAACTCGATGGAGCACGCTAAGCCATGAGCCATTTCTTAAATTGAACATGACCATCTACTTTCTGAATTCATATTTTTCCCTAGGGAAAAATAAATGTAATGTTACCCGCTGCCATGGGTTACGCGGGACACATCACAATTTTCGGACCACCACGCGAGGACCGCTCGCCCAATCAGAAAGCTAGAAAAAAACTTGAAGGCTTCAATGTCACCCGAGGGCTTTAGCCCGAAGGTGAGGCCAGGGACCGTAAAACTCGATGTTTCTCGAGGCAAAGGTCAACAAGCGTTTTGTTATATACCAAAGACTTTTAAAATACAAAATACCAAGCTGACTCGAAACTTGCAAAAGGCAAGAAGACTTACCACAACACATACAACAAGTACGAAGAACAACTTTAAATTTCTCCAGGTTTTTTTCAGACCTTCTTTGAAGATATGTCTAGATGTTCTTTTTTTTGGAAAATGGACTATTTCATATCAAACACGCTCGAAACAAGCTCTTGTTTTCAAAATGCCCAGAAGAGTCCAAAGTTCTTGATCTGATTTGATCTGATGCAATAATCATTGTGTATTCACGTGAGCAACGCATAATTAAAGGTGACGAGGGAAACATTCAACTGTTTCAGAGGGAAACAGTGCAATGGTTTTCCTGGGCAGAAAGAAACATTGGGTTTGTTGAACAACACGTGACCATAATTTGACCAATAAGATTTCATCTTTGGCAAACGAAAGTCTTTGGTATATAACAAATTTATATATAAAACTTTATTAAAAATGGTAAAAAAATATAAATTATGTTACTGCAGTTTCATGCACTAGGCGATATATATGTAATGTTTACAACACGAGCGGCCGTGTTGTATTGAATATACAATCACGAGCCGAAGGCGAGTGATTGTATATTCAATACAACAAGGACGCGAGTGTTGTAAACAACTTGTGAAATGAATAAATAGTAAAAATCCCTTTGGGATATTGAGATGCTAATTAGTTACAAGCACTAGTGGTTGTATCAGAAGAGTATACATCCACTAGTGGTTGTAACTAATTAGCATCATTGGTTTTAGTTTGTATGGGGTTTACAGGGGTATACATGTGATGTAATTTCTGAAATTGGATTGGCTGCAAAACTCATGAATTAGTATCATTACTAATTTCACAAATATATATATATATATATATATATATATATATATATATATATATATATATATATATATATATATATATATATATATATTATAAAACTGGACTGCGGATGTCCTAATATATAACTGGCAATGGGTTACCAATCCAATATAGCGGTTTATGGGTCATACTCCATTGTAGTACCGCTGAGCTTTTGCTCATTAATGAATTTATAGGTTAATGAGCCCACACTCAAGTAAACATATTGGGAAGAAGAGAAATACCGGCTCAACCACACATCTATTCCATTCTAATAATATAAAGTCGATTCGCGCGAAAAAATCTTGCAGTGAAAAACCTACTCTTATTGGAATTTGTTGCACTATTTCCTTATGAAAACTCTACGTGTGAAAGTTCACATGTGCTTCACATGCACATCACACGTGAAATCTATAAGCTGTAAATAGCCTTTTCCATATACACGCGTAAGAATGCACAACTTGTTCACGGTTGTCAACAGTCGTGAACAAGGTTGTGCTGCCCGCCGTGAACAATGTTGTGCTGCTCGCCGTGAACAATTTGTCAACAAGTTGTTCACTTATCGTCCGAACAACTTGTTCACGGATAAATCAACAGTCATGAACAAGTTGTTCCAACAACACATTTTTATAGCCAACGTTGTTCGCACATGATACAACATGTTGTAACAGCATGACGAAATAACAACGATGAACAACAATGTTACAACAATGGTGAACATGGTTGATGTATCAACACGTTCTTCGGTTGTTACAACATGCGTGAACAACGGTTGCTGTTTCATCTAGCAGTAACAACTTGTTGAAACAATGATGAACAATGTTGTTCATTTATCAATGTTGTTCACATATGTCAACAAGTTGTTACAGCATTGTTGCAAGTTGTTGCAACATTGTTCAGGCAACAATGCTGTGACAACTTGCGAGATTTTTTACGCGTTTCCGATGAAGGGCTTCGCTATTTCGTTGCTAAAAATCTCAACATTGCAACACTTCGTTATGTAATTTATAAGTCCATATCGTTTTTAGTTGTGACCTGCGGTGACCAATTTTGTTATTACCTAACAAATGTTAAGAAATCGTGGACCGAAGCTGTTCAAGAATGTCGAAAATTCAACGCGGATCTTGTGTCGATTCACGACGAGGTTGAAAATCAATGGATAGTAGACAACATCCTCACCCCACGATCTCTCGCCGAAGTCTATCTGGGTAGGTCTTTAGTTTTCGTATTGCATACGTTTTAGTTTACACATTTATATTGCGATGGGGAGGAGAGCACGGCTGGCGTGTGCTGTTAGCGCGCTGCCTCTCACCAAAAAGTAAAGCCCAGTTGGACAGGGTTAGTACTTGGATGGGTGACCGCTTGGGAATGACACCGTTGACGTTGTCGAACTTGGAACTCCTGTAAGTAGAGTGTAGTTGATCTCTCCTGTGTATGCTTCGAGGGTTTTTCGCCGGGTTCTCCGGTTTTCCTCCCTCCATAAAATCAACACCTGCCGTCTTAGCTGTGATCCGTGGTCTGAACTGGGTCATATGGCGGCTGTCTGGAGCGCCTTTGATATGCCTCGACACGGCCACGTTGATCTGCGTCCTTCGCAATTCAGCCGCTGGCTGCAAGTAAGGATGATTAGCCCCCCAGTCTTTTATCCTTTATATGAGACGGGCCAGCTTGGTAAGCCAGGATGAGTGTTGAGTTGGCGTCGATGATTTCAACCCCAAATTCGCAATTACCAAGCAAATGTTGCTTCATTTGGGCAAAGTTACGTTACTTTTACTGCAGTTTTACGCTGGTATTTATGTCGATGCAATTTTTTGTAACTATCGTTAATAAAAAGATTGTTATGTAATATGTAAAGGCCTCTAATTCGGACTAGACCGGGTTTTAAAGTACGAGGAATTCGTTCCAGTCCGAGGCGAAGCCGAGGACTGCAACGAATTCCGAGTACTTGAAAACCCGGTCTAGTCCGAATTAGAGGCCTTTACATGACTTCTCAAAATCACTTAGTGTATTCCCAAAATTAATTAGTGCATTAGTAATTAGTGTATGAATGAATGACCGATTGTCTGAAGTAATATTTCAAGTCCAAGGACTTGAAATAGTATTTCCAGTCCTTGGACTGGAAATAATATTTCAAGTCCTCTGCCCAGCACTTCCCTGGTATTTCAAGTCCCTTCACGTGGTGCAATTCAGCGCTTCTGATTGATTGATTGATTATCTCATGAATTATTAATGAGTTTGAGAATGTCTTCGCTAACTCAGCGAAAGCGTCTTCTCCAATCATTAATAATTCATGAACCAAAAACAAAAGAAATTAATGTTTAATTAGTGTTTTGAAACCGGAGGAAGATCCATCTAGCTGATCACGTGATGACGTTTTGAAATATTTTCAAAGTCCTAGGACTTTGAAAATATGTAAATTACTATGTTTGAGAAGTCAGTTCAAACACTCGACGTCGGACTTTACCGGGATTTCAAAGCCCCCGTGCATTAAAAATGCTCGCCTTCGGCTCGCATTTTCAATTGGCACTCGGATTTTGAAATCCCGGTAAAGTCCTCCGTCTCGTATTTGAACTAGGCACTTAAGATCTATACGACGTCAACCTCACGACGACGTCCTTTAAACAAAAGAATTCTTTTTGCAAAACAAAGAGAATGGATAATTTTTTGTCCCACGAGTAACCTCAACACCGTCCTCGTTCTTCATACAACGCTACTTAGAGCATTTTCACGTCTTCAGGACGACGTCAACGGCCAAAAGACGAGAACTGTTGCTTGAGATTGACTTCAGTACGGACACTACAATCATTTTAGCAGTGCTGGGGCGTTTTGGAAGTCATTAAACTAGCTTCAAATATCAAATGTAATAGTCAGATATCCGTGACTTCTTTAAATTGTAAAACTTAAACTTGCCGTTTTAACCGCCGTCGCGTCCTAGCATCTTAAAGTCCCTACTGTTACTTCACGAAGGCTTATTAATTTATTAAGTCTTCGCTGCGTCTCGAAACGCACAAACATTGTTTTGATGCTTTATCTGAGTTCATTTCAGCTATATTTATTCATACAATCAAGTAAACAAACCCGCAGCAGAACGAGTCAAACAGTTTTTCAGCCCGCTTTGCTGGGCCAACTCGACAAAAAGTCGATTACATGGGGGAAAGGTGAAATTTACAGGGACGTGGCGAAGGAATCTCGATTGGGGGGGGGGGGAGGGGGGGAGGGGTGTCATATGATAATGACCAACTTTTAGCAATAATCAGAGACATAGTGTAAAAAAGGTGAGAATTGATCGAAAAACTTGTAATGTATAAACGGGTATTTAGTAGCTGGGCAACCGGGATAGCGGCAAGGGGGCCAGCTATGTTGCCAGGTAATCGAAATTTTTGAAACAAGAGAATATACAAAGCGGGCCAACTCGCCTCATGCAATCGGCCCCTTAAAGCGCCTATCTCACCTGAGGGGATTTTATATATTCGTAATCTTTGGGTTCTCATGAGAAAAATTGCAATCCATTTTCTCGTTCCAAAATTTTATCTGCGTGGACTTTTTCACTGTCAAAGTTGCTTATTACTTACCTTTTCGAAAGAAACAGTGTGTACAACACTATATGCATCTATTCTGCACTTTTCTCTTCATTATTGCGTGAATACAAGCTTCCAGGAAGAGTTAACCAGGGAGGGAGATCTGTATGGGAAAGCACTTGTGGTGAAGTTTTATTTTATATAGAGTTTTTTTATTCGTGCTACTTATCTTCTTTTTAAAGGACTTGGAATGGAAAACGTTAACGAATGGACAGACAGAAGTACTTCTGTTTTCACTAAACTACAAACATCCGTTGACGCTAGTACTTGTGCTACCTTACAACAAAGTGGCGCATGGGCGGTGGGTAGCTGTGATAGAACGATGAGCGTTCTTTGCAAGAGAGGTAAGCGCTGTTCTGTTTGTTAGTGGTATTTTGGTGTTTTTCCGTGTCGTACTGTTTCGACTACACGCGTAAAAATCTCGCAAGTTGTTACAGCATTGTTGCCTGAACAATGCTGTAACAACTTGCAACAATACTGTAACAACTTGTTGACATATGTTGAACAACATTGATAAATGAACAACATTGTTCATCATTGTTTCAACAAGTTGTTACTGCTTGATGAAACAACAACCGTTGTTCACACATGTTGTAACAACCGAAGAACGTGCTGATACATTGTTCATCGTTATTTCGTCATGCTGTTACAACTTGTTCATGACTGTTGATTTATCCGTGAACAAGTTGTTCGAACCATAAGTGAACAACTTGTTGACAACTTGTTCACGGCGAGCAGCACAACATTGTTCACGCCTGTTGACAACCGTGAACAAGTTGTGCGTTTTTACGCGTGTATATATACATGCATCCATTGTTTTGTTTTTCAAAATAAGACGCCTGGGTTAGGTGTTCACTCGGGCTACTGGCAAGGCTCTATACCGCGTGAGCAAAGGTGGGAGCACGGCTAACAACTCACTGGAAGTATGAATAGTAACGGAAGTAAAAAGTGCGAAAATTCCCAAGCGTGACACCCAAAAAAGGGGGGGGGGACCCTGAGCCGAAACCTACAATCATAGACTAATTAATTGGGACATTTTCCGTGGGGGCGCGATTTCTGACGCCACCGTAAACTCTTTAAAAAAAAATCTGTCGCCTGCTCCAAACCACCATCACAGCTCTTCCTCTACCCTCACAAGTCTACCGTCCCCCCTTCCCCCCACCATGCAATGTTCGTCCCTGGGGGTAGGCCTTACCTGCACCTCATACCATGTTTCTGAACCAACATTGTATGGTGGGGCAAAATGCATCTTTGCTTAGAAGTGACATTGTTGCAAGTTGTCCCAATGTAATTATTCCATGATTGTAGACTCGGTCTACCATAGGTAGCCCTAGTAATAGGGCCTTAGTTCAAACGTCGAATTTTCATCCTCTGGACCGTACGATCTGGCGTAACCAATGCACCGATCACGTCCAAACTTTCGAACATGATCGGATCAAACTCTTGAAAGAAAAGTGAAGAAAGAGCAAGGACTAAAAAACCTGAGCTCTGTCGACCACCAACAGCTCAACCCACGACGGACGGGGAATGAAGATCACCGCGGCTGGCAATGTACAAATATAAGCATTCGTCAAACTGTTTTTTTTCTTCTTCTTCTTGCAGGTAAATTTTGTTTCCAAGGCGATTGTTATGTTCTTGGAGCGACTGCAAGAAGTTGGGATGATTCACGTAGCTACTGCCAAAAAATTGGTTACGATTTGGTCAAAATATCAAGCAAGGAGGAAAGCGAATACATACAGAAGCTTTTTCGCGCATCCACATCTGATTCGTCCCTACCTAGTGTATTTATTGGTATGTATTGACACCGTGTGTATTGGGGGTGCGGCCCACTGATTTCAATAAAACTGGATAGGACATGGGGCCGAATTTAGCGTGCCAGTTGTATGATGACGTGACCACTACCTAAGATGGGCGCCACTGAAGTTCATTAAGGTTTCGTGGATTGAAAACAGACAAAAAGAGTTATTTTAAGAAAATTTAAATGAATATAAGGCACAAGAAGTACTTAATAAGGTTTAAGACGTTAATTTCTTGTATTTGTTTCTGTTACTGAGCTATAAAACCTTTAAATTTATTTATTTTTCTTCAGTGCCGACAACGAAGAAACTTCACGATAATATAAACTGAAAAACAGACTATGTATAAAATCTACGAAGAATTCAATTTCAAGTCTTTTATAGTAATCTTAATGCCTTAACAATATTTCGTGTAGTGTACTTGCCATGGTTTGACTGTATTTGTTGTTAAACAGTGAAAACTAAACGAACCGGCATCTGTTGTTTGCTTTACGACTTTTCCAACTCCTCCGGCACAGAGTACTTAATATTCTTCCCCCGGATAATGTGACCATGTGACGTCAAGATTGCTTATGCCAGTCAACTTTGGAATTTGGAACAAGTTCTAAGGCCGCAATGCGTCATATGTTCCACTAACGTAGTATGGCGGCGACTGGCACGAAATGTTTGACTCGGCTAGCCATAGGGAATGTCCTACCCACTTTATATAGAGATCTGTGGTAGCCTATTGCCTCAAAAAATTATTATATTTATTTGAATGTCAAAATATTTTTTGATGTGTGTTTCTATTTTAAAGACTTATTAACCGAGTGCGAGGTCTGTACAGGAAAATATTTGTCTGAGGTTTTCGTACAGACCAGCGACGAAGGAGCGAGGTTTCTGCGATAAAACCGAGGGCAAATACTTTCCCGTACAGACCGAGC
Source organism: Corallium rubrum (assembly GCA_964035015.1). Taxonomy (NCBI): domain Eukaryota; kingdom Metazoa; phylum Cnidaria; class Anthozoa; order Scleralcyonacea; family Coralliidae; genus Corallium; species Corallium rubrum. Next base: position 14,286,524 of record OZ036003.1, read on the forward strand.
AAACGAGGTTAATAAGGAATTTATTATTTGGCTATTGGTTCATTTTATTTTTAAGCTTCGAGCGTTGTTTTCGTCTTCGGAGTATGCTGTTTACCTTACCTGTTAACCTTTTCGTGTCGCTACCTTGGTCTTCTTGTTTACACCAGTTCGGCTTTTATTTGTCGTGTTTTTAGATAAACAGCTTTAAAGAAAACCAGCAGTAATGCTCCAACACATTTTATTGTTCAGAATATTTGAATAAAGATACCTAGTTCCATTTTATTTGCATTCAAATCAACTTAGAAGTTTTCCCGCCAAAACTTACAGAACGGAGAAGAAAGCGTATTGACCGGTCGGTCAACAATATTAGCGAGGTTCAGATCACACTTCCACTACCGCTACTGCTACCGTAAATGTGGTTAATGTTCGTTTTTTCATTCTGTTGTCGTAGTTGGTTTTAATCCTGGTATCGTAAAACACTTTCTTTTTGCACTAGGTTCGAGACCTGCGACCATTACTGAACGTAAAAACAATATTTGACATGCTTAATTATATTTACGGTAGCGGTAGCGGTAGTGGAAGTGTGATCTGAACCTCGCTATTGTAAAATCACGACCGCTCAGGAACCAATCAGCATGCCTCGTTTTGTGTACGGACCGGAAATCAAACCCAGCCATAAAATAAATAGACCTTATTCAAAAATGGCCTTTTGAATTTCCCACATAAGAACGAGCCTATAAGGGCTAATTTATATGCATATAAAAGAATTCTAATTTGGGGCCCCAATTTGAAAAAGGCCCTGGGAAAGAGGTTGGAAGATCACTATAATTACCTTGTTCCGAACCAGAGTGTTTCACCAGGGTGTCCAAACACAATTTCGTAATTATATGCGTCTTTTTAATTGGATGTTTTGCTCATGAATTATTAATGATTTGAGAAGTCCATTTTTCAACACACTGTTATTGTTAAGGGTTAAGATTGATTGACTCAAACTGGCAGTGGGTTGATGGAACTATGCTACGATACAGTCGTTGGACGTCAGGGCGACCAAATGGCAGTGGCCCGTGTGTAGTATTCCCGAGCTCAGGTACTGGTTGGATTGATGGTGCTGGTACTTCTCAACGGATTCAACTGTGTGAAAAAGGTAGGTTGAATACTAGCCTACGGAAGCAGCAACACTTACGATAGTTACAGCATTACTATAATTGCACAACATGACTCGAATCCACAACCTTTCCAATTATATTACATTACAGTGCATTACATTATATTACATTACATCACATTACATTACACTACATTACACTACCTTACATTACGTTACATTTCATTACATCACATCACACTACATTACATTACCTTACACTACCTTTCATTACATTACAATACATTACAATACATTGCATTGCATTACATTACATTACTTCATATTACATTGCATTGCATTGCATTGCATTACAATACATTACTTAACAATTAGATTCCATTTTGCCGTTGTCTGTTCAGTTATAGATGCACAGATGACGTCACAACGTGGTAAGAACAAAAAAGTGGCCCACGAGACGCAGTCGAGTGGGTCACTGATGTTCTTACCACGTTGTGACGTCCTCTGTGCATCTATAACTGAACAGACAACAAAAAAATGGAATCTATTTGTTTTATACAATAAAAAATAGAAAAATTATGTTTTAACGGACTTATTAAATTTTCCCGGCGAATTTCTGGGGCATTGAAAAAGATAAATCACTTCATCTGACGTGATCCATGATCTATACAAATCAAGCAATGTCATTGGCTCGTGATGTTGCAGTGAGATCCATGATTGGTTTACAGAAATCAGACCACGTCAGTGACGTAATCTGTGCATCTGTCCTTTTATAGATCATGGCTATCGACCAATAAAAACGCACGTACTATTCAAATTATTGTATAAATTACAATACATTACATTGCATTGCATTGCATTGCATTACATCATATTACATTACATTACATATTACATTACATATTACATTACATTACATTACATTGTAATTGGGAAGGTTGTGGACTCATAATATGTAATGAATGTAATATAATGTGTACTGTAATGCAATGTAGTGCAATGCAATACAATTACATTACTTAATGTAATGTAATGTAATGTAATGGAATGGAATGCTATGGATGCAACGTAATGTGTAATGCAATGTAATGTGTAATGTAATGTAATGTGTACTGCTGTGCAATGTAATATAATATATACTGTAATGCAATGGAGTGGAATGCAATGCAGTGGAATGTAATCCAATGCATTGAAATGCGGTGTTATAGAATGGAAGGGACGTTTCGTTAAAGAACATCATTTTCTTAAAAGAAGACAGTTCCTAAATTAAGAAAGTATATTTTCGAGAAGCAATATTAAATGTAAAATAAACGATTAATTTGTTTTTCATTTCCAGGTCCAATATTCAAAAGTTGTGATGAAGTTATGAAATATGGTCACAGAGAAAGTGGTTTTTACATTGTTAACCCCGAAGGTGTAAAGTCTTTCAAAGTGTTTTGCGATTTTACTATTGAGGGTGGGCCATGGACAGTAATCCAAAGACGAGTAGTCGGCAATGCGTTGGACTATCACACGAAGACTTGGCAGCAATACCGGAACGGCTTTAGTGATAATGAAGCGAGCTTCTGGCTTGGCAATAAGTATATCCACGAGCTTACTAAAACTCCGCGCAGACTGAAAATCACCATGCACACCAGTTTTAATGTTTTTGAAGCCGTCTACGAAGACTTTACTGTCAAGAATGAAGACTCGAAGTTCGCCATTGATTTTGGATCTTATTCAGGTGAGTAAGAGTCTTATAATGTAACTAAAGAAATACCAAATGGTTTTCCGTGTTTGGATACTCTGATGAGTAATGAGTAATGATTTATTTAACGTCGTAAACACAGGATGTGGTCGCCCAATCATCCGAGCCAGAGGCTCATGTTAAAAGTTCACGACATAAACTAAGACCTAAGTGTTGATTTTACGGAGGGAGGAAAACCGCAGAACCCTGCGAAAAACCCTCGAAGCACAGGAGAGACCAACTAAACTCTACTCACATGAAATTCAAGTTCGAGAACGGAGGTATTCCCAGACGGTCACCCATCCAAGTACTAACCCCGTCCAACTGGACTTAACTACAGCGGTGAGAGGCAGCGCCCTAACAGCACACGCCACCCGTGCTTCCCTTAAATTCCTGATCCAAACACGCGGGAAATTGCGAGACTGGAGAAAAGCGTAACAAAACACGAGCCGTATAGGCGAGTGTTTTTAGCTTTTCGAAAGTCGAGCAATTTCCCAAGTGTTTGGAGAAGAGTCTCCAAACACGGAAAACAACATTTGGTATTTCTTTTATAAAATAATCACAAGTGAATATGATATACTGTCCAACATTTTCAAAAAATCGTTTTGGCGGGAATTTTCCGTGTTTGGATACTCTGATCCAAACACGGCAATTGGCCAATCAGGGCTCGCGTAGTATACATGTTATTTTATAAAATGTCTTCTTTCATTTATTACGTGAACGGATTAGTATACAGTGAAGCAAAAAGATGGTAAACTGCTGAGATTAGTTTTGATAATGAAACACTGACGTTTCTAGCGGAGCCCTTGATTAGCCCTACTTTTATAAACGTCAGTATTTCGTTATCAAAACTATTCTCGGCAGTTTACCATCTTTTCACTTTGCTCTATCTAAAACACTGCCTACACAACACTCTAGTTTTTACCCTGATGAAGGACTCTGCTTGAAACGTCAGTATTTCGTTATCAAAATTATTCTCAGCAGTTTACCATCTTTTCACTTTGCTCTATCTAAAACACTGCCTACACAACACTCTACTTTTTACTCTGATGAAGGACTCTGCTTGAAACGTCAGTATTTCGTTATTAAAACTATTCTCAGCAGTTTACCATCTTTTCACTTTGCTCTATCTAAAACTGATGAAGGACTCTGCTTGAAACGTCAGTATTTCGTTATCAAAACTATTCTCAGCAGTTTACCACCTTTTCACTTTGCTCTATCTAAAACACTGCCTACACAACACTCTACTTTTTTTAAATATTGAGTAGCAATTTTTGGACAGGTCGCACGAGGTATATTAACTTGTCGATCGCACAATTATTTGTTCGGTATAATAAAACACTTATTGGATTCATAAGGTCTACTTAAGGTCTACTATTTGAGTATTTATCTAACAAATTTTTAAACTTGTGAATAACATTAGATAATGAGCGCGTATGAAATAGAAACTATAGGGAGCCACCTTAAGCTACTTTGATTCAGAAACGTTTGATCAAATCGATACGTTTTCTTACGTTTATTATAGGTACGGCCGGCGATTCTCTTTCGAGACATCGTGGTATGAAGTTTTCAACTGTCGACCAAGACAATGACTTAAAAGTTACTGGTTCCTGCACGGGGAATCATCCGGGAGGCTGGTGGTTTGCCAATTGCCTTGACTCAAATCTAAATGGCAAGTTTACAACGGAAACTAATACCGATGGGACTTTATTTTGGAGAACTATTACGGTGCCAATACTGAAGACAGAGATCAAAATCCAGACATACGAAAAAGGTAGTTGACATTTAATGATGGTTACGATGTGAAGGGATGATGGTGGTAGTGGTGATGGTGGTATGATAGTAGTGATAATGGTGGTGGTATGGTGGTTGTGATGGTGGTGATGGTGGTGGTAGTAGTGATGGTGATGGTATGATGGTGGTGGTATGGTGGTTGTGATGGTGGTGATAGTGGTGGTGGTGATGGTAGTAGTGATGGTGATGGTATGATGGTGGTGATAGTGGTAGTAGTGGTGGTGATGGTATGGTGGTGGTGATGGTGGTAGTAGTGGTGTGGTGATGGTATGATGGTGGTGATAGTGGTAGTGGTGGTATGATGATGATGGTGGTGATGGTGGTGGTAGTGGTAGTGATAGTGGTAGTATGATGGTGGTGATAGTGGTGGTGGTAGTGGTATGATGGTAGTGATGGTGGTGGCATGGTGGTGGTGATAGTGGTGGTACGCTGGTGGGGCGGTGATTGTTGTGGTATGGTCGTAGTGGTGGTGGTGGTAGCATGGTGGTGGTGGTGTGGTGGTGGTGGTGGTATGGTGGTGGTATGATTGTGGTGGTGGGTGGCATGGTTGCGGTGCTGGCATGGTCGTGGTGGTAGTAGCATGGTCGTGGTGGTGATATGGTTGTGGTGATGGTATAGTGGTGGTGGTAGTAGTAATGGTGGTAGTGCTGGTGGTAATTAATGGTGGTGATGATGGTGATGATAATAGTGGTGGTTGTGGTTGTGATGATAAAGATAATAATGATAACAATGATGCAAATAACAGTAGTGAATATATATAAATAAGTTTTGTGGAAACACCACGTAAAATATTTCTTTGCTAAGCTTATTATATTTTCTTTGCTTGTTTCTTATTATTGCTCTGATGAAGGCCTGAGTCAACAGGCCGAAAGCTTAGCAAAGAAATATTTTACGTGGTGTTTCCACAAAACTTATTTATATTACTTTATCCCCATGAAAACGTTCAAAGAATTAATTAGTAGTGAATATATTTATACTAATCATGATAATAACAATAACCAGTTGTAGATTTCCAATCCCATGGTATAATTCGTCGAGAAAATAGTTCACTTGGTGTCAAATTTGACGCGAACTCGATGGAAATTAAAATGCAAACATCGTCAGAACAATGGTCTACGCGAGTTCTTCACCCAGGCCCTTTCCTAACCCACGTGGCAATCACATGGGACGAGAATTCATATTTGAGATACTACGAGAACGGGACCTTGTTGACTAAAGTTCCTTCTTTGGCTGGTTCAGATAGAAAACATTCTAACTCGTCAGGCTCTCTTATTGCTAATCCTCACACTGTATGGGCAAACCGACTGGTATTATGGGATACAGCTTTGACGGAATACGATGTCGAACGTCGGTACACAACAAGTAAGTTTGTGGTCTGTCCGCTTGGTGTATCTAATCTAGTCTTGTGGTTTGTATTTGCGTAAAATTGGGTGTTGTATTACCGATGCCCCCCCCCCCCCCCCCCCAGATGGTCTAAGTACGATCATCAAGCACTTACCAGTAAAACAAATCACGAAATGCACCTGGACACAACACCGCTGCCAAACGTTTGCGCATGCGTGAATGAGTAAACATTGCAAGAGAAGTGGGAACTAGCCGTGGCGACAACAACCACACAATGACAATTACGAAGGGGTCATTTCAGAATATGTTACATTATTGACAAAGAAGCCATGCACAAATTACCTACCTTATTTTTTTGATAGTATGCTTATAATTTTAACTTTTGTGTCGGACTCTCGGACCAGTTCAAATATTTCCGTGTTTTCCCGCTCGTTTTTAGAAGTGTGAGCTGGACATCGCGCATGCGCAAAACGTTTGGCCGTGGTGTTCCTGAAAACGATTTTGCAAACTAGAACCCGGTCTTCTGTGTTTTAACATTACCTTTTTGTGAAGCAAACTTGGTTAACTTTTTTTTCTTATATTTTTAGAAAACTTCACTTTCGAAGACGACTCGTATATCTGGCTCTTCCAGAATACCTCACGTTATAACTGGGATGTAAGCAAAACTTGTACATTGACTGACCAGACCGGACCTTGTGGGGATCACACGTACCTGAGAAATATAGGTAAAAAAACAACGGATGACACGGGGTCGTCACGTAGTTACATATATAAACCAAACTGTGAAATAAAAGTAGTGTGCTGCAGTAGAATAGAATAGAATAAAACTTTATTTTACGAGGGAAAATACGTATTAACCGTAAAGGTTATCTAACATACGGCCCTCACAATATTACAATATTTACAAATACAACAGACATAACTAATACACTATATATGGAAATAATGTCAAGTGATAAACTAGTCAAGTAGAAACACATTTACAATTCAATAAAAAATTACAATTGACGCAAAAAAGGTCTTCCAGATGGTTAATACAGGTAAGTTTATGAAGAAAGTAATTACTGAGTTTGCGTTTAGTAGTAGTTAATCTTAATGTGAAAGCATCAGAAGTACATGCAGGTGACATGGCAAGCTGTTTGCAATCATTATCTAAGGCGTTAAAGAGAATTGAGGCGCTGTAGAGAAATGTTCGTTTACCAGAATTAGTACGCGGGTAAGGAAGCTTTAGGTCATATAAGCAGGCTCTAGTCACGAGCGTGTTGTCGAGTGGCAGATAAGAAATTGAACATAAATTTAAAAGACGTTGGAGCATTAGGGTTGATTAGTATATTTAATAGTAGAAGAAGCTTTCTAAACTTAATTAGATCAAACATTAGAATCCACTTCCAGTGTTGAAATACAAATAAAAAATATAGTAAGGTTTGAGTACTGCCGGAATTATTGAACGTAGTTTTCTAACGTTTAATAATAATAAACTTTATTAACTACCTTTGGCAATAGAAATACAGTAGTTTTACATTGTTTGATAAAAAAGGAAATACAAGGAAATCAGTATAAAACTGGGACACAGTTAAAATTACTTATGATTTGACTTATTAAAAAATTTTACAGCCCTAAGAATGAAAGAGTTTTCATGTCTTATAGTATGTTAAATAACGCGAGCTTCTATGGTGTTCAGTTCCGACCTAAGATTATAACCATGTTCTACAGGGTTGGTAAGAAACCGTTTACAAGGATGATTTTCACAGTCATTTCCAAGAATTCGTTGCAGCTTATTCTTAGTTTGAACTTCTCGTCTTAATGCGAGGGGTTGCAGGGTGTTTCGAGCGAAGGCCCTTCGTCAGAGAGAAACAGGATACATATAGAGCACCTAACCCAAAACAATAAATGCCAACTCTAGTCCGAACGAGCATGGGAGCGAATTCATACTTGACAATGTGATTAGTTAATTATAGCCAATCAGGAAACTCGTTAATGATTATAAGTGCAGTTCTGAGGGTAAGGCCCCTCATAAACGGGAGGAACAAAGTCGGAGTGAGGGTAAGGACCCTGGCACTCCTTTTGGATAGGACCTTGCTGCCCTCATGTTCTGGCGTGGGCACGCTTTACCAACGCCCTCGGGTGCGTCCTTACCAATAACGCGCCTCATAGGGAGAGTGCGGTTTAGCGGGATTGGTGATTCATGTCTCGCTAATTAAACCTAACTCAACTTCAACTTTATTCCCAACTCTAACCCCAAATGAGACATGAATCAACAACCTTTAGCAGACCGAGGAAGACTGCTGGCGTGCTCTGACAGGCTGCCCTCTGTCATGACGTGACATGCATGTGCTGACGTGACTCTACGGACGTTGTGTCCAGCTGTAGGCAAAGTGAAGAAAAGCACGGAAAAAAGCAACCTTCTGTAAATGTGTTTTTTTTTGTTTTGGAGAAGTGCTTTTCTTTACATCTTTGACTGAAAATGCATAATAAATTTGATATCAAGGTGCGAGTTTGTTTTACGAGGCTTAGCTTTAGGCAGATAATTCAGACTTCGTCCGTGATAATTCTCGATATCACAAAAGCCTCGTTCAATAATTGTTTATTCTTAGACATTTTTCTTTAACACAGGTACGTTCGTATACACCGAAGCATCACTGCCAGCTCTATACAACGACAAAGCCATCATCGAGAGCCCTAGCTTACTACCGATCTACCGTTGTCTCTCGTTTTGGTATCACTTATTTGGAAGTAAGGACATTGGAACATTGACTGTTTATTTGACCAAGAATATCAGTGTGCCAGAGAATATAACTGTTTGGAGTATCAACGCAACTCAAGGAAACTATTGGAGATTTGCTGAAGTCCACCTCAACGATGTCTCCAATATATTCAAGGTAGGTGCCATGGGCTTGTTAAAATCATCGTCATAATCGTCATCCCCATCGCTATCATCATGATAATTTTTTCGTTTTCATCATCATCATCATCATCATCATCATCATTTTTATCATCATCATTCTTATCGTCATCATTATCATCATTCTTACCATCATCATTCTTATCATCATCATCATCATCATTCTTATCATCATCATCATCATCACCATTATCATGGCCGTCATCATCATCAATATCATCATCACCAATATCATGATCCTTATCGTCCTCTTTATCATCATCACCAATATCATGATTCTTATCATCCTCTTTATCACCACCTTTATCATGGTCGTCATCATCATCAATATTATCAATATCATCATCATCATCCATATCATGACTCTTATCATCCTCTTTAACATCATCACCAATATCATGACTCTTATCATCCTCTTTATCATCCTCACCAATATCATGACTCTTATCATCCTCTTTATCATCACCATTATCATGGCCGTCATCATAATCAATATTATCAATATCATCATCATCCATATCATGATTCTTATCATCCTCTTTGTCATCATCATCATCAATATCATCCTCTTTATCATCATTGCCGTCATCATCAATATCATCATCAATATCATGATTCTTATCATCATCATCATCATCATCATCATCATCATCCATATCATCATTCTTATCCTCTTTATCGGCATCATCATCATCAATATCATCATCAATACCATCATTCTTATCATCATCAATACCATCATTCTTATCATCGTCATCATCAATACCATAATTCTTATCATCATCATCATCAATACCATCATTCTTGTCATCATCATCATCATCACCACCACCATCATCATCATCATCATCATCATCATCACCATCATCACCATCATCATCACCCATCGGTAACCCTTCCAATTACTAACCTCGTGTAACCGGTCTTAACTTTGGTTCTCAGCCGTAAGAGGCAGCGTGCTAACAGCACACACGCCAGGCGTGTTCGCCATATAAATATCCACAGTTCTTGACATTGTGATTTTTTAGATCGTGATAGAAGCCACTCGTGGTGATGGATTCTTCGGTGATATTGCAGTAGATGATGTTTCCCTTACGATGGAAAAGTGTGAAAACGGTAATGGACAAATTTTACCGAAATATCCATGATTTGTCTTTGGCGATCAGATGCACTTTGACTCACGCCAGCGCTGATAAGATTAATTTTGAAAATTAACTAAATGACGAATCACACTTTGTAAAGAAAACTGGCTAATAAAACAAGTGATAAAATGTCTTTCAATTTGAAAAAGCGATTGATTGAGTAACAAAACACAGTTTGAAATTACAGGGTGTTAGTAACAACGAAGAAAATTTTGCGTTTGAGTTAAACGCAGTTTTCCCTATTACTTTGAGATCGCACTGTTCCAATTTGGATCTGCTAATATGATAAAATATTATAGAATTTGCAAATATCGTAACATACTACCTATACATAATACTAGAAGTTTTTATCAAAAGTGAAGTGCTGCGAGTTGCTACCATTTACTATTTTGTAGTAAAATACTTGTTATCGTCCGAAGCATTTTCAATTAAAGAGCTTAAGCATGCGACGTTTGCCTCAACATGGACGTCACGCGTATAAAATCGAGCCATTAAAGAGTGATGGCGTCAGCACTCTTGCTTGAAGTGAAGAACAGCAATCTATGCAGTTTTAGGTTGTTGATTTGCAGCAATAACGGCTGTTGTCGAAAGTCCTCGAGGAAGAAAGACAACGTGGTGTAGCGTAGCGCACAATTTAATAATGCCTGCCGCTGATCGGTAGACATTGCGTATACCGAAGATCATCGCCCACGAAATCCTAAGAATCGAGTTTGTAAACGCATATAAACTCGGCCCAGACCTCGTCAAGATTAGTGAGCTGCTCGCCTTACAGCTCGCAGCAACTAGAGGTTAGTGACTCCCCAACCCACAGGCACTTTTCCCCCGTGCATTGACCTTTGAGGGCTATCACTATCAGAACTAAACAAATAGTAAATGATTTTTGGGGGGGCATTACTTTTCTTATTAGAGACCTTAAAGTGTATATGAAACGAAAATTAAGTTTGCCTTATTTGAAAGAACTCTTAAAATAATGGGGAATATCAATTTACAGCTTTTTCATATTTTACTTAGTTCTTGAGATAGTTAGACTTATGTGATATTCAAATGAGATAACTTATGGTTCGTTTTTTTTCTAATTAACATATTCGAAAATCGTGAATATTTTTACGATTATTGATCAAAATCACTTGTAACTTGTCTTTCATGTTTTAGTTGCATGAACTGTAGCAATATGCAAAGTTTCAAGTGATTTTGGTTAATCTTAAAAATATTCGCGATTTTCGAATATGTTAATGAGCGAAAAAACGAACCATAAGTTATCTCATTTGAATATCACATAAGTCTAAATATCTCAAGAACTAAGTAAAATATGAAAAAGCTGTAAATTGATATTCCCCATTATTTTAAGAGTTCTTTCAAATAAGACAAACTTAATTTTCGTTTCATATACACTTTAAGATACCCTGGGTTCGGTCTACGGGTACGGGTACCGCTATTTTTGTTTACTCGTAATAGAGACCTTAAGATACCCCGGGTTCAGTTTACAGGTACGCGTAATCTACCCGTACCCGTAGTCGTAAGTACGGGTAGACCATGATCTACCACGGGAAAACGGGTAGATATTACGGGTAAACAAAAATGGCGGTACCTGTACCCGTAAACCGAACCCAGGGTGTCTTAAGGTCTCTATTTTTATGATTAAACTCTCTTTATTCCAGAGTGCAAACCGTCTTGTGGAGCTGGAGAATTTTGTGACCGTTCGTCGCTACGTTGTATTTTTAAAGGTAATAAAAAAGTCGCAATACAACACAGCACAGCACAATACAACATATCGCAACACAACACAACACAACACAACACAACACAACACAACACAACACAACACAACACAACACAACACAACACAACACAACACAACACAACAACAAGCTTGTACCGACTTGATAATATCACAACTTGTTAACAGGCTTGCTGCAAGTTTGTTGCGAACACATCCTGTAACAAGCTGCGAGATTTTGACGTAAATGTACCAAATGTCTGTTACATTAAACCAAGCTCGCACATGTACGCATACCACTCTTTATTTTTCACATGCCTCGGTTTCCTTTGTTCTTTTAGGGAAATATATTCAATAGCCCCTGGCAAAACAATAGATTAAAGTTCCCCTCTAATATTCCCCTCTAAGGCTCTAATATTCCCCTCTAAGGCTCTAATATTCCCTCCCCTCTACCATTCCTCTCTATAATATTCTCCTCTATTCTTCCCGTCTAATATCCCCCGCACCATTCCTTATCTTATTGAAACCTGTGAACCTCGCCATGTGAAAAATAAGTACGTTATTTTGAGGCCCCTCGGGCTTCGTCCTCGGTGAATAAATCACATATCCCCTCGTGGCCTCAAAATAACCTATACTAATCTGTACTTATTTTGATACTTAGGGTATTATGATTATCGTTGGGCTTTGGACTCTTCGGAAATAATTACAGATGAACGAAATTCTAGTCAAGGCTCTACGCTGGGCAATGTTGTACTAACAAGTGGGGTTATTGACGAAGCTTTAGAACTCCAGGATGATGGAAAAATACAGTTTGGGGAATTTCGTGACGAGTGTAGCGGTGACTGGTGTTTTCCAATATACACCATTTCAACTTGGTTAAAATACGAGGGAAAACCGAACCATCAGCAACTCCTCGCATTTGGTGACATCTTCAAGATTTTTCATGATCCAAACATGCCCAAAGAGGATCAACTTACAGTTGAGGTAACGTTTGCCAAATGGAAGTGCACGACAAGTTTCTTTGTGCCTCCAGAAGTCTGGTCTCACATTATTGTCTCAGTGGCAGGACATAAAATGGTTTCGATCTACTTGGATGGACACAGTGTCGTATCGCCCTCTAATTTGAATTGCCTAGCCCATGCAACCTCAGAACCTGACACGGAAGCTTTATTCTACGCTGGCGGTTTAGGTGAGTGGATGGATAGGGCGCGTGCGTGCGTGAGCGAATGCATGGATGCGTGGGTTGGTGATGGGTTGGTGTGTGGCTGAGTGTGTGAATGTGCAAGCGAGGGTAGGTGCATGGGTTTTGGGTGGGAGGGTTTTGGGTAAGTGGATTAGAGGTCGGTTAGGTGGACGCATACGTCTGAGTGAGTGAGTGAGTGAGTGAGTGAGTGAGTGAGTGAGTGAGTGAGTGAGTGAGTGAGTGAGTGAGTGAGTGAGTGAGTGAGTGAGTGAGTGAGTGAGTGAGTGAGTGAGTGAGTGAGTGAGTGAGTGAGTGAGTGAGTGAGTGAGTGAGTGAGTGAGTGGGTGGGTGGGTGGGTGGGTGGGTGGGTGAGTGAGTGAATGAGTGACTGACTGACTGACTGACTGACTGACTGACTGACTGACTGACTGACTGACTGACTGACTGACTGACTGACTGACTGACTGACTGACTGACTGACTGACTGACTGACTGACTGACTGACTGACTGACTGACTGACTGACTGACTGACTGACTGGGTGGGTGGGTGGGTGGGTGGGTGGGTGGGTGGGTGGGTGGGTGGGTGGGTGAGTGGGTGAGTGGGTGGGTGGGTGGGTGAGTGAGTGGGTGGGGGGGTTGAGTGGGTGGGTGGATATTTGAGTTAGTGAGTGAGCGAGTGAGTGAGTGAGTGAGTGAGTGAGTGAGTGAGTGAGTGAGTGAGTGAGTGAGTGAGTGAGTGAGTGGGTGGGTGGGTGGGTGAGTGGGTGGGTGGGTGGGTGGGTGGGTGGGTGAGTGAGTGAGTGAGTGGGTGGGTGGGTGGTTGAGTGAGTGGGTGAGTGGGTGGGTGGGTGAGTGAGTGAGTGAGTGAGTGAGTGAGTGAGTGAGTGAGTGAGTGAGTGAGTGAGTGAGTGAGTGAGTGAGTGAGCAAGCGAGCGTTCTTATAATTGTTTATCTTATTCTTATTCAGGTGGTGTTAGTTTTGCCATAGACGACGTCAGACTATTATTCGATGCGCTTGCAGTTTCAGAAACCACAAGATCATACGAACTCATCACAGGTACCGTATTACTTGACTTGGATGATTGTTTCATTCTATTGAAAATAGAATCTGTTCAGCAAGCGTGCATGAAAGTGCACGCATGCATTGGCATAACCATGAACAAAAAATATAGAACAAAGACTTTGGCTCTGCTTTACGACACTTTAATTTTAGACACTGATCAGATCGATCCAAAAGCGAGCTAAGTTTGAAAGGTCCACATTACCGTTCTAACTTTTCACTCTGTCTTACTTTTTATTCTAAAGGAGAAGAGCAAACTATTTTCATTCGAGCCAAATTAACATCAGAGGTTTGGAATAACGACTTACTTCAAGATACTAGCAGCGCTCACAAGTCTTTGTCAAAATTAGTCATTGCCAAGGTAGGTTTCAACCCTTTTGCCACTATATCGTTTCCTTTGGAACGATTCAGCCTTTAATATTTTACTCTGGCTATAATGCCAGACGATTTTGCTCCGTCAAAGGGAGAGCTCTCGGTTAAAGTGCCACTAACCCCCAAAAAAGTTTTTCGTAAATCTAAAAGCCCTTATTGAGTGGATTAGTCCAGTGAATAAATTATTGGTATTGGACATTTCTTTGGTCTTCTGTAGACCACCAAAGTTGCCAAAATTGGCATATGCATGTCCCATGGCGGAGAAGGAAAGGGAATGGGTATATTCCTGGTGTGACGTCAGACAAGCCAAACAAGGAACTCATTTGAGCTCTGTCTACTGAATGCATAGAATTTTCACATTGAGTTAGTTGGGAAAATGAATTTTCAACCCAACAAATTCTTCTATGTATTCACCAGACAGAGCTCAAAGGAGTTCCTTGTTTGACTTGTCTGACGTCACACCAGGAATATACCCATTCCCTTTCCTACTCCGCCATGGGACATGCAGATGCAACTTTGGTCGTCTAAAGAAGATCAACGAAACGTCCAATACCAATAATTTATTAACTGGCCTAATCCACTCAATAAGGGCTCTTAGATTTGCGAGAAAACGTTTTTGGGGTTAGAGAGTTAAGGGGCTAAAGGGTATGGGCAACAACAAAAAAAAAAATTCCAAAGCAAACCAATGACATGAAGATAAAATCTAGTGTGTTATTTAGACCCAAAGTATTCCAATAAAACAACTTAATGGCAGTTTTAAAGTTCATAATCTGAATCAGTATCTTGGATACATTTTTGATATACATGTGACGTCACAAGCTGGGTAAAGCGAAAACTTTAGTTAGCCATACTTTCACATATATAAGTTCTGAAACTCATTTTTTGTAGACGATTTTCATTCTTGATTAAACCACAACACTTTAAAAACATACCACAGAAATTCTACTGCCAGAAGAATAAGT
>OZ036003.1:14306810-14309310 GCA_964035015.1 Corallium rubrum
TTTACAGTCACTGTAATATCATATATATATATATGACTCAGTGGTCAGAGCATTGCACTAGAATCGCAAGGTCGTGGGTTCAATTCCTGCCGGAGGGCCTGTGTAGTTGCATTTTTCGCAACTGCTCCCGGTTTGGTCTTAAAATGTATATATTCTACACTCGAATTTTCCTTCACCCTAAATCCTTAGAACATGCTGTGTAGTCGAGTGAAATGCCCAATATCATTTATAGTATACCCAATTCTCTCCTGGCATTACCACCTTATTATATATACAGAACTCGCGATCGAGCTCTCGGCAACGGCCTCCGTGGCTCAGTGGTCAGAGCATTGCACTAGAATCGCAAGGTCGTGGGTTCAATTCCTGCCGGAGGGCCTGTGTAGTTGCATTTTTCGCAACTGCTCCCGGTTTGGTCTTAAAATGTATATATTCTACACTCGAATTTTCCTTCACCCTAAATCCTTAGAACATGCTATATATATATATATAAATAAGTTTTGTGGAAACACCACGTAAAACATTTCTTTGCTAATCTTTCGGCCTGTTGACTCAGGCCTTCATTATTGCTCTGATGAAGGCCTGAGTCAACAGGCCGAAAGCTTAGCAAAGAAATATTTTACGTGGTGTTTCCACAAAACTTATTTATATTACTTTATCGCCATGAAAACATTCAAAGAATTAATTATATATATATATATATATACGTTGTACAAATTGGAGAACCTCACTCATGCTTATGTATTACTTGAAATAAATATCTCAGCTTTCACAGTGTATATATATAGAGGAAATTACACGGCGGTGCGAAGCTTTATTTTATTTTATTTATTTTATTTGCTTTGCCATACTCAAACAATACGTACAGACATCGACAAAAACAACTGGCAGGGCAACCGCAACAGCTTACGCCAATTACTGCGGTCCCTAAAGATTACAACAAATACAACTACAGTACACCAGATAATTACAAACATTAAGCTTGGATTTTATCTTCGAGTGGTGAAAACAATATTTTAAACATTAAGCTTTGGATTTTATCTTCGAGTGGTGAAAACAATATTTTACGAATGAGCGTAGCGAATGAGTAAGATATCGTTTTTACCACGAAAAGATAAAATCCATATCTTCAAGCCAGCGTGTAATTTTCCTTTTATTATATAGATTCAATGCAAAAAGAGGTAAAATTCTTAATGACGTCATCGATATCTTCACTAGTGAGGATATGGAAAATACGACACTGCATATTTTCTAATAAAACACTCGCATCTATATAATAAATAGAGGATATTACACGGCGGTGCGAAGATATGGATTTTATCTTCGAGTGGTGAAAACAATATTTTACGAATGAGCGTAGCGAATGAGTAAGATATCGTTTTTAACACGAAAAGATAAAATCCATATCTTCAAGCCAGCGTGTAATGTTCTTTTTATTATATAGATTCAATGCAAAAAGAGGTAAAATTCTTAATGACGTCATCGATATCTTCACTAGTGAGGATATGGAAAATACGACACTGCATATTTTCTAGTAAAACACTCACATCTATATAATCTATATAACTATCGCATATATATATATACTTAGTAGAAACTTACTAGCATACTATTGCAAATGCTGGAATCTTATGGGGTACTCTACTCGATATCTATTCGTCGATATATCATTGCAAGTAAAACTTAACGTTGTTTTAACGTTTGGCTTAACTTGAGTGGTGAAAGGCAGCGCACTAACAGCTTGTGCTACCCTTGCCTTAAACGTAGAGAACTAAAAAGCGTAATCGAGTTGCAGACATTTAAATAATTGTGCAAAACGTTGAAACTTTAATAAAGATACTTTTCTATATTTCAGCTCCCGAAGAGCCGCCCAGTAATGTGACTGTTGTTGACACCACAAAATCGTCTGTAGAAATACAATGGTCTCCCCCTCCGGCATCTTCTGTTCCTGGAATTATCCGTTATTACAATATCAGTTATCGAGTATTAAATTACAGTGATCCAGAACGTATTTCACTCACAGTCAGTGACAGTCCGACGTTGTACAAGTTGGAGAACCTCAATCATACTTATGTATTACTTGAAATAAATATCTCAGCTTTCACAGTCGCGACTGGACCGGTATACACTATGTATGCTTTGACAGAAGAAGGAGGTTAGTTACTGCTACTGTGAAATTAATTAATTCATGGCGTTCACACAGGGGCGTGGCGACTGGGGGGTGAGGTGAGACGCTCCCCCCCCCCCCCCCCCCCCCCCCAATAATTCTAAATATCAAATAGTTGGTCAAACGAGGAAATGCTGCTGCTGATCACCACTGTAATTGTTAAACATGTTTTCCGCTTTATTGGTTACTTTTAGATTAACATTCAGAACACTTTCAGAGTTCCAGTGACTTTTGATTGTTTCCATAAAAATAATCTGTCTTGTCTTGTCTTGTTTTTCCCAGCTCCTAAATACCCGTTTATACGTTTAAATATAAGTTTTTCGATCAATTCTCGCC
>OZ036003.1:14314310-14334310 GCA_964035015.1 Corallium rubrum
AACATTAACGAATGGTTAAAGGCAAATAAATTGAGTCTGAATGTTACCAAAACAGAGTTCATGTTCATTGGGTCTGATCATAATCTTAAAAAATAAGAGATATACCATTAATCTTTTTAAATGGAAAACCCATTAATAGAGTTAAGGTTACAAAATCTTTAGGAGTTTTGATAGACGAAAGACTCTATCGGTATGAACACATTGATTCTATTTCTAAAAAAATAAGTTCTGCTATTGCAGGTCTACGTCAAGCTAGGCAGTTTGTTCCTAAAAAAACATCTATTACAATATATAATTCACTAATAAAACCTTTGTTTGAATACTGCGATATTGTCTGGAACAACATGCCTTGCAGTAATGTGGTAAGAATGCAAAAGCTACAAAACCGTGCTGCCAGAGTCATTACTAGACAAGGTTATGAAATCAGATCCAGTGAAATAAGGCAACAATTAAACTGGAAAACTCTTTCAGAATATCGAACTGACCATATGTTAATAATGATGCACAAAGTACTAAATAATATGGCCCCTTCATATCTGCAAGACCATTTTGAAATCTCTGAATTAAACAATACCTATTTACTAAGAGAACGAGAAATGACTCTCGTTCTTCCTAAGCCACGGACTGGATTTCTAAAAAAGAGTTTTGCGTATACAGGAGCGAAAGTTTGGAATGATATGCCAGAGAATGTTAGATGTAATAGAAATCTAAATAGCTTTAAACGATATCTGCAATCATCGCTTCCTCAACTGGATTAAATTTATTGTAAATATAGACTTGTACATACATACATACTGTATATATTCGGCTTTCTTGTAAAGCAGTTTTTAACTGATGAATCTCCGAATTGAAATAAATATTTCTGTCTGTCTGTCTGTCTGTCTGTCTGTCTGTCTGTCTGTCTGTCTGTCTGTCTGTCTGTCTGTCTGTCTGTCTGTCTGTCTGTCTGTCTGTCTGTCTGTCTGTCTGTCTGTCTGTCTGTCTGTCTGTCTGTCTGTCTGTCTGTCTGTCTGTCTGTCTGTCTGTCTGTCTGTCTGTCTGTCTGTCTGTCTGTCTGTCTGTCTGTCTTTTCCAAGCACCAAAAAATGTTCTCATTGTGTCTTTCATGTTTTCTTTTCAGTTCCCGGAAGCCCCCCGTTGAACGTATCATTATACAACATTAGTTCCACTTCTCTTAGAATGAACTGGTCAGCTATTCCACCATCTTTGCGTAACGGCATTGTACTTGGATATAGAATTTCTATTTGGAAACAATCTGAAGGCAACGAGTTTTCATGGAATATAACCATCCCTTCCGTCTTAGTCAAGCAAATTGATGGTTTGGAAAAATGGACGACGTATTGTATGCAGATATTGGCATTTACGAGCATCGACGATGGACCACTCTCTCCCGTCAAATGCATTCGAACATTTGAAGATGGTAAGGATACATGTATATATACAACTTAGCTTTCGATCCGAGCTTCAGTAGTAGCTCAATGATTAGATTTTATAAAATAACATGTATACTACGCGAGCCCTGATTGGTCAATTGCCGTGTTTGGATGAGAGTATCCAAGCACGGAAAATTCCCGCCAAAACGATTTTTTAAAAATGTCGGACAGTATATCATATTCACTTGTGATTACTTTATAAAAGAAATACCAAATGGTTTTTCCGTGTTTGGAGACTCTTATCCAAACACTTGGCAAGTTGCTCGACTTTCGAAAAGCTAAAAACACTCACCTACGGCTCGTGTTTTGTTACGCTTTTCTCCGGTCTCGCCATTTCCCACGTGTTTGGATCAGAGTATCCAAAGACGGAAAACCATTTGGTATATTTCTTTAATCTAACTGGTCATTAGGAGGTTACAGGTCCGACCTCTGTCTGAAGCGCAGAAATATTTTCTTTTCAACTTGGCGAACGTTTACCAAACGTCTGTTACATCACACTAAGCTAACAAACGTGCCACGTGCAACTTACTGTATTATGTCATATCATCTCAACTACATGGCATGTGCAAACACTATTGCGTAGAAGCGCACGCATGACTATAAATTTGCAACCTTAACTTTCGATCCAAGTTTCAGTAGCTCAATCAATGCATGGTTAAAGCGTTTGACCAATCATTTAGATGTACGTTCTGCGTATTGACGAACGTCAGCCGAACACTAGACTTTCTCAAAGTCCTTTTCAAACATTTTTGGCCTTTCGGTTCCTCGTTGAAAAGGACTTTCCCCACCTGCAGCGCGCCAAAATTCCCCGGTGAATTTTTCGACCGGTGACGTAATTCGGGAAGTAATTATATTTAGGCTAAATTGCTATGTGCAAGTGCTATCTTTGGAAGTTGGAGTTAAACAGACTCTTGAAAACGTTTTAGTAGGGGTAGAACCACTTTCCATTGCATGTACGACAACCCGAAATACGTCAAAACAGGGCGATGTACATTTCAGCGATTTCCCGCCAGAATATTTAATTAGATTCACAAAGCTGCAAACGAAACAAGTCCGCCTCTTTCCTCCCGCTTTTCCGCTCGCCCGCCTTTCCGCTCTCCCGCCTTTCCGCTGGCCCGCAAAAACTAGCGCTAAGAGGCGGACTTGGAGCAAGTCTAGCCGAACACCTGCTAGGGGCTGTTCGGATAAGGCGAGCTATCCCGGCTACCTGGCTGATTTTATGTCACGACATCTTTCAATGGCAAAGAATTAAAGCGCTTATGAAACGAAAATTAAGTTTGTCTTATTTGAAAGTATATTAGAAGTAATACTGGGCATTTCACTCGATTACATAGCATGTTCTAAGGATTTTGGGTGAAAGAAAATTCGAGTGTAAAATATATACATTTTAAGACCAAATCGGGACCAGTTGCGAAAAATGCAACTACACAGGCCTCCCGGCAGGAATTGAACCCACGACCTTTGCACGATTCTAGTGCAATGCGTAAAATCAACACTTGGGTCTTAGATCATGTCGTGCACTTTAATCATGAGCCTCTGGCTCGGATGATTGAGCGACCACATCCTGTGTTTACGACGTTAAATAAATCATTACTCGTACTGAGAAGAATAATTATACATTACTCAGTGCTCTGACCACTGAGCCACGGAGGGCGTTGCCGAGAGCTTGATCGCGAGTTCTGTATATATAATAAGGTGGTAATGCCAGGAGAGAATTGGGTATATTATAAGTAATATTTGGCATTTCACACGATTACATAGCATGTTCTAAGGATTTTAGGTGAAGGAAAATTCGAGTGTAGAATATATACATTTTTTTTATTTGAAAGTACTTTGACAAAGTAACATCTTTTGCTGTTTTTTGTTTCCTTGCTTTGTTTTTAAGATATCAAAGTTTGTTTTATAAGCGAAACTAACCAGTAACATCACAACGTGCATACTGACTTACCGGGAAAGGTTATATATTTGCTATTATCAGACGGAATCACTTCCAAGCAATTATGTGTGTGTGTGTTTTCCCTTACAACAACAAAAATATACATTTTCAACTGATTCCATTTAATAGTAGTAAAGATATATAACCTTTCCCAGTAAGTCATTATGCACGTTGTGATGTCACTGGTTAGTTTCACATTTCAAACAAACTGAAATATCTCAACAACGAAACAAGGAAACAAAAAACTGCAAAAGATGTTACTCTGTCATTGCAAAAGTACTTTCAAATAAGACAAACTTTCGTCTCATAAACACTTTAGAATACCCAATGTGCTATACTTACAGAAAAACGAAGCCAATTTTGCTTTGTTATATAATAATCATAATAATAATAATACGTATTTATACCGCGCAAATTCAACTTTAAAGTTTTCAAATGCGCCTTACAATAATTTTTGACATGGCCGAGTCGAAGGCATATTAAAGACGCTCAGGCAGCCGCCATGTGACACATATCGGCTCACGAATTACAGCTAAGACCTATAGGTGTTGGTTTTGCGGAGGGAGGAAAACCGGAGAACCCGGTGAAAAACCCTCGAAGCACAGGAGAGACCAACTAAACTCTACTCACATGAGTCTCAAGCTCGAGAACAGAGTTATTCCCAGACGGTCACCTATCCAAGTACTAACCCCGTCCAATCGGGCTTAACTATTGGTGAGAGGCAGCGCCCTAACAGCACACGCCAACCGTGCTCCCCTGCATATCATTCTGCATTTCTCAAGTAGTCGTAATAAGATTTTCCTGACATAAAATCTGCCTGGTATCCGGGCTAGCCCGCCTTATATGAACGGCCTCATAGTATTCTATCTGTTGTGATCAATGTGTCATATCTTGTTAGTGTTGATTGTCAAATTTATTCGAAAGTAATTGACTTCTTCTATTTTGTTCTCTCTCCGTTGTTTGCTTTAGCGCCTGAAATGCCTCCAACTAACCTCAACGTGTCGAACATAACCTGGAGTACACTTCATCTGAGCTGGGATGCAATTGATTCTTCATTCATTCCTGGAATCCTGCGCTCGTATCGTGTAACGTACAGGATAATTGATCCAGGTTTTGATCAAAGCAATCACTCATTTCTTGTCGACAGTCGCTTCACCTCTACAAATATAACAGGGTTACAAGGTCTCACCAATTATCAGGTGATGGTTAGAGGAGTGACCGTGAATGATGGCCCTCTTGAAAGTATACAATTGCAAACTGAAGAAGGAGGTAAGAGGAACCATAGTTAATAGAAAATAGACATGGTTTGGAAGCTCAATAAAAGTCATTGTTTTATGTTTTTGTTCAGGTTTATGGAAATTTTTGCACTTTCACGGTTACTGAACATATTGTGTTTTCTGTATAATGAAGCAATCATCCAATAGCAACGTTTGGGTTCAATCACTCAACCATACTGTTTAAATATTAATAAACCTAAAACAAAGGATTTGGCACCTTCATGTACCTTTCAACATGAATCGTAGCTTGATTGTTAACCGCTTTGAAGTTTGCCGGGTTTCCAAACCATGTCTATTTTCTATTAACTATGGAGGGACCTTGTCATGCTACGTTTAATTAGCATTATAATTCAATGCAGCAAACAAGGTTATGTATGACAAACATTTTGCCACTTGTATATAAATTAGGTATTTCTCTTGAAAGATGACTTGCTTGAAAATGAAAATTTAAAGATAGGAAGGAAGGATGGGTGTATTGATGGGAGAAAGGGGGAGGGAGGGAGGGAGGGAGGGAGGAAGCAAGCAAGCAAGCAAGCAAGCAAGCAAGCAAGCAAGCAAGCAAGCAAGCAAGCAAGCAAGCAAGCAAGCAAGCAAGCAAGCAAGCAAGCAAGCAAGGATGGATGGATGGATGGATGGATGGATTGAAGGGAGGGAGGGAGGGAGGGAGGGAGGGAGGGAGGGAGGGAGGGAGGGAGGGAGGGAGGGAGGGAGGGAGGGAGGGAGGGAGGGAGGGAGGGAGGGGGAGGGAGGGAGGGGAGGGAGGGGAGGGGAGGGGGGGGAGGGGAGGGGAGGAAAGAAGGGGAGGAAGGGAGGGAGGGCGGGAGGGAGGGAGGGAGGGAGAGGGAAGGAAGGAAGGAAGGAAGGAAGGAAGGAAGGAAGGAAGGAAGGAAGGAAGGAAGGAAAGAAGGAAGGAAGGAAGGAAGGAAGAAAGAAAGAAAGAAAGAAAGAAAGAAAGAAAGAAAGAAAGAAAGAAAGAAAGAAAGAAAGAAAGAAAGAAGGGGAGGAAAGAAGGGGAGGAAAGAAGGGGAGGAAAGAAGGGGAGGAAGGAAGGAAGGAAGGAAGGAAGGAAGGAAGGAAGGAAGGAAGGAAGGAAGGAAGGAAGGAAGGAAGGAAGGAAGGAAGGGAGGGAGGGAGGGAGGGAAGGAAGGGAAGGGAAGGGAAGGGAGGGAGGGAGGGAGGGAGGGAGGGAGGGAGGGAGGAAGGAAGGAAGGAAGGAAGGAAGGAAGGAAGGAAGGAAGGAAGGAAGGAAGGAAGGAAGGAAGGAAGGAAGAAAGAAAGAAAGAAAGAAAGAAAGAAAGAAAGAAAGAAAGAAAGAAAGAAAGAAAGAAAGAAAGAAAGAAAGAAAGAAAGAAAGAAAGAAAGGAAAGAAGGGGAGGAAAGAAGGGAGGAAAGAAGGGAGGAAAGAAGGGAGGAAGGAAGGAAGGAAGGAAGGAAGGAAGGAAGGAAGGAAGGAAGGAAGGAAAGAAGGAAGGAAGGAAGGAAGGAAGGAAGGAAGGAAGGAAGGGAGGGAGGGAGGGAGGGAAGGGAAGGAAGGGAAGGGAAGGGAAGGGAAGGGAAGGGAAGGGAAGGAGGGAGGGAGGGAGGGAGGGAGGGAGGGAAGGAAGGAAGGAAGGATCGAGGGAAAGAAGGATGGACGGATAGATAGATGCGTGGATAGATAGGGTCTGGGTTGGCAGGAAGGATGGGTAGATAGATTATCGAATAATGCATTGATTTGTTTCTTTTCAGTTCCAACAATGCCTCCAGTTGCATTTAACACTTCGGATACAACGTCTACGACTTTCTTACTTGGTTGGCAAGAAATTCTCGCCGCAGAAAAACATGGAATAATTAGAGGATATGAACTTACATATGAAAAGGAAGGCACGATCAATCAAACAAAGACTATTACTCTCGGTTCTAGCGCCTTGTCTGCTTTTCTGTTCCAACTCCTTCCATTTTCCCTCTATAAAATAACTCTGCGTGGCTTTACCTCAAAAGGAAATGGAGTGAAGGGTATTATAAGGAAATTGACGTCAGAAGGAAGTAAGATAGATCTTTTTTGTATTAGTCTTTTTGTATAAAATACTTTATTGTATAAAAGTAGAATTCATCTATTCATCCTCCTATCCATTCACCCATCCCATCAACCCAATCAACCATTCACGCACCTATCCATTCATCCATCCACTCTGTCTCACCAACCCAGCTATCCATCTATTTAACCATCCACCCTATCAACCACACGTCTGTCCGTGCATCCATCGGTGTATCTGGGTAGGAATGTAGGTAGGTAGGTAGGTAGTTAGGTTGTTATTTATATATTAAATACTGCCTTTCAAGCCTATCGTTCGTCCGTCCGTCCGCCCGTTCGTTCGTTCGTCCGTCCGTTCGTTCGTTCGTTCGTTCGTTCGTTCGTTCGTTCGTTCGTTCGTTCGTTCGTTCGTTCGTTCGTTCGTTCGTTCGTTCGTTCGTTCGTTCGTTCGTTCGTTCGTTCGTTCGTTCGTTCATTCAAGTTATTTATTCACTCAAGTTGTGTATGTTTATTTTCTCTATATTATTGTTCTCTCAGTTCCTTCTGTTGCACCCAAAAACGCTTATGGTATAAATTTCACCGGTCCAACGAGCATTTTTCTTGGATGGAGCCCACTGACCACGGAAGAACTCCAAGGTACAATAAGAGGTTACAAGGTTAGATACAAGGCATTTTCGGTGGCAGATGAAGAATTAATTGACCCTCAAGAAGAAATAGTCACGGTTGCTAACGGAGGTTTAAATGGTATTACATTGACTGGTTTATCGACATATACCACATACATAGTTTCAGTGGCAGCCATGTCTGGTGGAGGAGTTGGAGTACGTAGTCGTCGTCTTTATGTTGGTAAGGTCACTTGCTTCATTGTGTAAAAGTAGAATTCACTATACAGTGTGTATCATAAAAAACTGGACCCTTAGAAAACAACCTATTGTAGTAGTTTGAAAGCCCTAAAAGCGCTGTGTTATAAATTAATCAGCGCATAAGTTAAACAGGAAGAGAAAAAGCTTTTAAATACTTTCACCATGCATACACTTCAAGTTATCTTAATTTCCCAGGTGTATAAGACCGTGTGTTTTACGCATCTGTGGGTTCAGCGAAGTGCTTAGGGCTTTCAAACTACTACAATAGGTTGTTTCAGGTTCAGGGTTCAGGTTTTTTTTATACACACTGTAGATGAGTTTTGTGGAAACACCACGTAAAATATTTTGGGTAGAATTTTAAAGTAGAATTCATTCACCCACTCACCTATGCACGCACTATACAATCATTTAGCCTGGCGCCCACGCTACGATTTTAATCGGCTGGTCAACCGATAAAAAGCGGTGTTTACCATAAGTAATATTGGGCATTTAACTCGATTACATAGCGTGTACTAAGGATTTTGGGTGAAGGAAAATTCGAGTGTAGAATATATACATTTTAAGACCAAACCGGGACCAGTTGCGAAAAATGCAACTACACAGGCCTTCCGGCAGGAATTGAACCCACGACCTTGCAATTCTAGTACAATGCTCTGACCACTGAGCCACGGAGGGCGTTGCCGAGAGCTTGATCGCGAGTTCTGTATATATAATAAGGTGGTAATGCCAGGAGAGAATTGGGTATATAATAAGTAATATTGGGCATTTAACTCGATTACATAGCGTGTACTAAGGATTTTGGGTGAAGGAAAATTCGAGTGTAGAATATATACATTTTAAGACCAAATCGGGACCTCTATATACAGAACTCGCGATCAAGCTCTCGGCAACGCCCTCCGTGGCTCAGTGGTCAGAGCATTGCACTAGAATTGCAAGGTCGTGGGTTCAATTCCTGCCGGAAGGCCTGTTAGTTGCATTTTTCGCAACTGGTCCCGGTTTGGTCTTAAAATGTATATATTCTACACTCGAATTTCCTTCACCCAAAATCCTCAGTACACGCGGTGTTTACCATACATGTGTGCCAGTTACGTGTAAAAGCTTACATCTTCAGTAAAGCAACTAGAGCCACCATTCTTACGATCATCAAACCAAATAACTTCAGGAAAAGTAATGAATGATCAGGGAACGATAAAAATTGTTAATCGCGCTACACACGACATGATGTGATATTTTGACCGATTTTAGTCGGTCAATATCAAACTGGTTTGATATTTTACGACGAAAATCGACCGACTAAAATCGCTCTTTAATGACACCGCACCCAGAAATGTTAACAATCACTGTTTTAAAGTGCCTAGGAAACGAAAATTAAGTTTGTCTTATTTGAAAGAACACTTAAAATGATAGAGTAACATATTTTGCAGTTTTTCGTTTCCTTGCTTCGTTCTTGAGATATTTCAGTTTGTTTGATGTAAATGTCGCATGTTGCGACGTCACACGTGCATAATGAGTTATCGAAAAACGTTATAGATCTTTGCTATTGTCAAATATAATCACTTGAAAATCTACCTGTTTAGTGTTCTGGGCGAAACACGCGCACATGCTTCCCTCGAATTATTTTGGTTTAATAATAGCAAAGATATATAACTTTTTTTCAACAACTCATTATGCACATGTGACGTCAAAATGTTTAATTTGCATATCAAACAAACTGAAATATCTCAAGAACGAAGCAAGGAAACGAAAAACTGCAAAAGATGTTACTCTATCATTTTAAGTGTTCTTTCACATTTAATACTGACTTATTTTCGTTTCATAGGGCACTTTAACCAAATTTTATCATTTTTTCCTCCAGCCACTTGTAGATGTTTCAAAATTTTGAATACCAATTACTGGAACTACCAACCGTATGCCAATATCTCTGGAATGAACTCCGACCGAGGATTCTTCCCTTATCTTCTTGACATGGTTACCTTATCGTGCTGTCAAACGTGTCTGGAGCATGGAACTTCTGAAATAGACTACTTCAAAGATGGTCAAGGCAACCCTTCCGAGAAATCAACAGATCTCGAGGTCAAAATGAGCGTTTCCATGGAAACAGACTTTAGCTTTCCCGTGTTTGGGTATAAAGGACAAACGGCCTATTCTCGTTATTATGGATTTGCTGCTATTGTCGAGACGGTGGGCACAGTCTTCTTTACGCTTAAACCAGACTACAGTTCGATACAAGGAGAAGCTCTTATTGCATCTATCTTTTCCATTGTGCCCTTTCTTGCGATCGCAGTGATCTTTGCTGTAATCGCAGGCATAATTATTTGGGCTTTGGTAAGTTTTGTTTCCCTAATTATAGTAGTGGGATGGCGTGTGCTTCCTCTCCCCAAACGTTAAGCCCGCCGTTAGACGGGGTTAGTACTTGGATGGGTGACCGCTTGAGAATGACCCCGTTGTCGAGCTTGGAACTCATGTGGAGCTAGGAACTCACTGTGCTTCGAGCGTTTTTCTCCGGTTTTCCTCCCTACGTAAAATCAACACCCACATCTTAGCTGTGATCTGTGGTTTGAACTGTGTCGTACACGGCCACGTTGATCTGCGTCCTTCGCAATTCAGCCACTGGCTGCAAGTAAAGCCCGTTCTCCACTAGGCGAATTTCTTCGCGCGAACCGAATCGAAATACTCATTCATGCAATGTAATTGGTTGGTGCTGCTAGTTTTCGCGCCAATTTTCTTACTTGCCTATCATATTGCCGGATAATTCGCTTCGCGAACAAATTCGCCTAGTGGAAAACCAGCTTAAGGATGATTAGCCCCCAGTCCTTTATCCTTAGTTCTATTTCACATCAAGGGATAAGGCATAGAGATCATATAAATACTAGAGGGGGCATCCCATCTTAGTTTCAGTCAACGGCGGTAACAAATTGAACGCCGCCATCTTGGATTTTTTTGGAGGCAAACATTAGGCGCATTGGTTGACAAAGGACTGGGTCCAGTACATTTGCCAACCAATTGACTGAAATATCATAGGTAATGGCGGCCCCCACGTGGTTACCAAATTTTCCTGCCAATGCCCCCTCTAGTATTTATATGATCTCTATGGGATAAGGGCCATCCGGATATTTAGTTAGTATTCAAAATACGATCATATGTTACCTTCAATAATATTCGCTGCAGCGTAGTCAATCGAGATATGGTCTGGAAACTCAGCTAAAGTCTTTGTCTATCTTTTTGTTCGCCTTTATGCATTTTTGTGCACGGTGCACGGTCACTGAACACATTGTATTTTGGTATAATGAACGAATTGTCCAATAGCAACGTTTCAGTTCAATCACTCAACCGTACTATTTAAATATTAATAAACCTAAAACAAAGGATGTGCACGGTGTAAGGTACGGTTCAACATAAAATCACATCTCATTATAGGCGCTTTGAAGTTTGCCGAGTTTCCAGACCATATATCTCGATTGACTATGGCTGCAGTAACAGTTTGTGCTAATTTCTAAGCATTTAACTTGGTTCTCACTTTGTATCTGTTTTACGTGTTTATTTTATGTTTTTTTTAAATTACAAAGGAAAGTGGGTCCAATGAAGAGGAATTTCCACCATCATTTACCAGAGGAGCGCCTAGTGGATTTTGGTGGGCGTTCATCACCATGACAACTGTAGGGTACGGTGTTTTGTTATAATCTTGTCTGGGCCGGTTGTTCTTATTAATAATCAGAAAGTCAAAAATTTGTAATTCTGAGAAAAGTTGAGATTTCTACTGCCATTCCTTCTAAAATGTCATTAAAGACAAAAGCGAATTTTTATTAAAAAAACTAACAAACTTTCTTCTTGTTTTAGTTACGGTGATAAAACCGCCAGGACACTTGGTGGACGTATCTTTGCCTTAATATGGATTCTTGTTGGACTTGTCATCTGTTCACTTTTGATAGGAACCATTGCTTCAGCGTTCACATCGGTAGCTATGCCCGAGGTTTCAGAAACCCTTGTTTATGGCTCACAAGTAAGTTGTTAGTAGTAGTAGTATTATTATTATTATTATTATTATTATTATTATCATTATCATTATCATCATTATTATTATTATTAAAAAATTTACACATAGAATAGTTACATAAAAGCTAATAATAATAATAATAATAAACTATATTTATGCTCGATAGCCTCAGTAGGTTTTTTAACAAATCCCCTTTACGGTGAGGGTCGAGGAATGCGAATGGAATGCGTATTACATATAGTTATAGAAATATTAAAATATGCGTACAATTCTACTAATTTATAATAATGCTATAGTTCAAAATTCAGTTACTTTACATAAAAATTTAATTCAAGTTACAAATAGAAAAATTTAAACCATATATCTTTTAGTTGCTTTAGGGACATAGTGTTGAATTAAACTTATCAATGGCGTAGGCGATGGGCTCCTCATAAAACGTTCAGTTCTTCCAGTAAAATTATAATACTTTTGGCTATTTGACTTCGTGTTCCTTTCCTAACTTGACCAACCTTTTTTGGCAATAAATGGTGCAGCTTATGATTCGGGTTTCTTTTAATAAGAACTATACAAACTTGGTCTCGACGATCCTTCAGAATTTTAAGCTTTGCCTGGTTTAATAACCATTAAGTGTTGTGTTACTATACATTTCCCTAAACCCTTGGTTATGAATTTGATGATTGGTCAAGCAGCCTTCGACTGACCATGTGCAGACATTGTTCCAAGGCAAAATGGCAAAATGGCCAGTCCAAGCCTGGGGCCAGAATTCTTAATAGTGAGAAATCCCAGTATTTAACACCTACAGTCACTATACTTACCCGTATGGATGGTTAGGTGCAGACATGCATGTTTAAGAGTTTCCAGCCGTTGTTCGGTTACTTGGATACAGGTCTAGGGCCATGTAATGGTCCCCAGCCTTGACCTGTCCACCATGCCCCGTGTCTGCACCTATCACACCGATTATTTCGGTGGAAGTTTAATTACTGTAGTCGTAGATTAATGGGTGGGATGGAGGGCACAATTTTTCCTCTCTCGCTGTCTTCTTTAGCTATCGATTTAACGGCTCTATCACGCTGGCTCTCCAGAGTGTACTGTATGACACCTGAGAGTTCTCGTCTCTTTAATAGGCTTGCTATCGCCCCATGCCCTGCGCGTTCCTTTGTTGTTAACCTTGGTTATAAATAACCTCATGTACACTTTTAGGGGCCTGTTTATACAGAGGCGAGTTACCCGGTCGACCGAGTTACTCGGTACATGCCGAGTTCCCGGTCAGTAGAACAAGCACTGTTTTTCTCACCGCAGTGTTTATATGACACTGGCGGGTAACTCGCCCTGGCGAGGACTCGGCACTAGCAGCCGGGATCTCGGCAAGGCGAACTAAACATTTCCCCATATAAACACTTTCCCCCGGGTAACTCGGCATCTACCGGGATACATTTTATATATTCGTTGCTTTATGTCACTTTCGTTGATGATCATCTCAAATATTACAACTTGCCCGGTAACTCGCTTTCATATAAACAGACCCTTATAGTTGTATTTGCCGCTGCGACGGGCAGATTCTGAGCCTACAATGCTATTATTTAAAAAGGACTTATCATGCATGTACTGACCTGACGACTTGTTGTTGTAGCTGGGCAAACAGAAGAAAAGAGCGGGGGGGGGGGGGGGGGGGTCCTTGAGTTGCGTTCTTTGCGGTCTTAATAAAACAATTATTTAATTCGACCTTTTATATCAAGAATTATAAAATAGGTTGCGTCTTACGCACGCTGTGATTGGTCGATTACCGTCTTTATATCAGACTGTGCAAACACGGTTGTGATGCCACGGCAACTTTCTTAGCCTTATTCCATATAAGAAATGCCCTGTGTTTATATAACCTGATGCAAATACTCGAGTGAGTTTGGGAGAATTCGAAAGTACTTATGTAAACCCTCGCCTACGGCTCGGGTTCACATAAACTTTCGAATTCTCCCAACTAACTCTCGTGTTTGCATCAGGCTATATAAACACGGGCGGTGATTTTCTATTTCTTAATTATCAAGGTCTCCGTCTGTATTATCAGCCTCAGCCTCAGAATGATGTCAGATCTGTTCAGAAAAATGTAGCGATCCCTGATACAGCGTGTTGCAGTATCAGCTATGATACACCTATGATATCATATCTGTATCATACCTGCAGCTACAACAGACTGTTCAGAACAGATTCTGTCAAACTGTATCAGCCTGACACGGCCAGTGCTGTATCAGTTTCATATAACAGACTGAATATGTTGTCTACGGAGCTGTCGCAGGCTGTTAAAAATTCTAACTAAATGTTTATACATCAGCGCTGGTACATTCTGTAGCTGTCAGGCTGTATCAACGGTCGCTACATTTCTCTGAACAGATCTGATGTCAGAGCTGATCAGACTGCGCGTTTTAGCGTGTGTAATACAGACTTCAAGCTTGGTAATTCATCCAAATAATTCTTTGTTTTACATCATAACCTTTGCTAGGTTGGTGCGTTACAAGATTCTCCAGACCACAAACTTGGCGTGCGAAGAAACGCGAAAATGAACACATGTAAGTATTTGATGTCTTTATTATGGTCACTGTTTGGGAAGTCACTTTGGACTCTGTAAGCATCACGATTGTTGCGTTGTCGGTTAACCTTTCGTGTTACGCTCACCAATATAGATTTATTGATCTAATATGTACCTAAGTATCCTCAACATCCCTAGTAATCTAGTAATCCCTAGTAACCTAGTAATCCCTAGTAACCTAGTAATCCCTGGTAACCTAGTAATCCCTGGTAACCTAGTAATCCCTGGTAACCTAGTAATCCCTGGTAACCTAGTAATCCCTGGTAACCTAGTAATCCCTGGTAACCTAGTAATCCCTGGTAACCTAGTAATCCCTGGTAACCCTGGTAACCTAGTAATCCCTGGTAACCTAGTAATCCCTGGTAACCTAGTAATCCCTGGTAACCTAGCTGGTAACCTAGTAATCCCTGGTAACCTAGTAATCCCTGGTAACTAGTAACCCTGGTAACTAGTAATCCCTGGTAACCTAGTAATCCCTGGTAACCTAGTAATCCCTGGTAACCTAGTAATCCCTGGTAACCTAGTAATCCCTGGTAACCTAGTAATCCCTGGTAACCTAGTAATCCCTGGTAACCTAGTAATCCCTGGTAATCTAGTAACCCCTGGTAATCTAGTAACCCCTGGTAATCTAGTAATCCCTGGTAATCTAGTAACCCTAGTAATCCCTAGTAACCCGTAATCTAGTAATCCCTAGTAATCCTAGTAATCCCCTGGTAACCCTGTAATCTAGTAATCTAGTAACCCCTAGTAATCTAGGTAATCTAGTAACCCTAGTAATCTAGTAACCCCTAGTAATCTAGTAACCCCTGTAATCTAGTAATCCCTGGTAATCTAGTAACCCCTAGTAATCTAGTAACCCCTAGTAATCTAGTAACCCCTGGTAATCTAGTAACCCCTGGTAATCTAGTAACCCCTAGTAATCTAGTAACCCCTAGTAATCTAGTAATCCCTGGTAATCTAGTAACCCCTAGTAATCTAGTAACCCCTAGTAATCTAGTAACCCCTAGTAATCTAGTAACCCCTGGTAATCTAGTAACCCCTAGTAATCTAGTAATCCCTAGTAATCTAGTAACCCCTAGTAATCTAGTAATCCCTGGTAATCTAGTAACCCCTAGTAATCTAGTAATCCCTGGTAATCTAGTAACCCCTAGTAATCTAGTAACCCCTGGTAATCTAGTAACCCCTAGTAATCTAGTAACCCCTAGTAATCTAGTAATCCCTGGTAATCTAGTAACCCCTGGTAATCTAGTAACCCCTAGTAATCTAGTAACCCCTGGTAATCTAGTAACCCCTAGTAATCTAGTAACCCCTGGTAATCTAGTAATCCCTGATAATCTAGTAACCCCTAGTAATCTAGTAACCTCTAGTAATCTAGTAATGAAAACTCCTAGTAATCCCTAGTAATCAAATGTCGTATTTGGAGAGGATACCAATATACCCTTAGACATTTTTTTAGCTAATTCGTTTATATGTTTTTAAATTGTTAAATGACAATCAATGATTAAACCAATAATCCTAGATATTTAATGTAAAAATCCTGTTTAAGAGCTCTGCTAGAGATTTGCAATTTAATTTGATAATTAGTTTTATCAAGGTTCAGCGATAGCTAGCAAATAAATTAAATTCAAAAACATCAGAGCATTTATGAAAATCATTAATATAAATAAGAAAAAAAGGGGGCCAAGAACAGAGCCCTGTGCCTGTGGCACCCCGTGAGTAATTAGTTCATAGTCCGAATTAGTATTAAATGTCGATTCAAACTGTTTATTATTTTCTAAATTAAAGAGGAAAACCATTCATAAGCAATACTTCTTACTCCATAATAATCTAATTTAGCCAAAAAAAATATGATCAACTGTGTCAAATGCTTTACACAAATCTACAAAGATGTCGCAAGATCGAATAAATTTATCAATAGATCTTTTCAGTTAATAAAAGCGGTAGGTGAAGTGTTGAATGTTTAGATCTAAATCCAAATTGCTGATCATAGACAACAGATAAATTAATTTATTAAAATAAGAGATAGGCCTGTTATACAGCAGTTTCTCAATTATAGTCTTGTTGAATATTGAAAGTAGAGAAATAGGACGATAATTAGAGAGAGATAATTAGAGAGAGACAATGGAGAATCTTTTTTGTAAACAGGAATGACTTTTGCCAGGGGCGGCGTGGCCACCAATGATCCGTTTACCTTGTGGGTCCCAACAATTTGTGACTGACGGATGGACCCAAATATTTGGTATATACTTAGCTGGTTGGCCAGCTAAGTTGGCCACTGCAGCATAAAACTTGAAGTGCAATATAGATTTGGAATAGAATTTAGTTTAGGAATATTGCAGTTATTTAGCGTTTCGAGCTAAGGCCTTTTATGAGAGAAACGTACAGTTCAATTCATTTCATAAAACCTTTAGTATTTGGAAATTTTTTTCCAATTCAACGTTGCCTATGCAGCACATTTATTTTATATTAAATAGTATTTTATAATATTAATCCGTGTATTGAAAATAACAAGACTGCGTGCAACTACATGTACACGTTAGATTATAAATATTGTATCATTGTTCTTAAACTTACAATTTTGCTAAAAGCTGTTGTCAGAACGCAGGAATTTCATTTCAAACACCCAAATTTCAAAATTTTCCGGGGGAGCATGCCGCAAGTTCTAAATTCTTCCTATGATGACCCCTATTGCTAATGAGTTTAATATGAGTTTTTTTGCTAATGTTGGAAAGAATCCAGCCTCATCAATCCCAACTAAGTCATGAGATTGAAGCTGTTATCGGTACTTAAAATCAGGAAAAGCTACTGGGCCTTTTAGTATTCTTGTTTCGGTTCGGAAAATTTTAAGTAAAGTCGTCTCTTAAGGCCCATTTCCACTCAGGAGAATTTTCCTCAAACAGGACATTTTCTTTTGTCTCAAACTCATTAGTCCTGCCCAAGAGCTCACAAGACAAAGGGAAATTTCCTGTCCAAGGAAAATTCTCCTGAGTGGAAATGGGCCTATTTTCCTCAGGACCGGAACGGACAGGAAAGTTTTCTTTGTCTTGTGAGCTCTCGGTTGGAACTAATGACTTTCACACAAAGGAAACTTTCCTGTCCGTTCCTATCCTGTGGAAGATTTTCCTGAGTGGAAACTACCCTTTAGGCTATGTGGACACGGTAACGTTTCCGAGCGTTTTCGTATTGTTTACTGTTCTCAAGGGAATCGAGAACAATCAGTTCATTACTTGAAACAATACAAAAACGCTCGGAAACGTTACCGTGTGCACATACCCTGCCCATTTGTAATAACCTTTATTATTTTTGTATTAACCTTATTATTTTTCTCTATCCTAGTAGGGGTATGACATATTTAGATTTACAATTCACTAAATCTCTATAAATACCTTTCCATATTGATTTTGTATTTGACTGATTTTTTGCAAAATACTCTTGATAATATTTTTTGCTAATCTTAAGTAAGGAATTTAGCTTATTTCTATATCATTCTTTTTGGTGTTAGCTTGATCATCATCACATTGTGTCAGAGAAACACTTCATAATTACTCCATTCAAGAGTTAGAAAAGCACTTTTATTGCATAACAACATGAATATTATGTTTGGGTTTTCCTATTTATAAAACCCAGCAATAGATAACGAACTATAAACAACACAAATTAATAATAAAAACCTTTGAAAGCATTATATCGACTTATAAAAGTTATAACAATTAGTGAATATTAACGTGTGATGAATAAACACAATATGATATTAATTTCTTTAACAAATAAGAGGAATGGAAAACAAATATTGTACGTTGTAGTTGGCGAAAAGTCAAAACAAATAATTTGCAATATAATTTTTTAACTTCTTATGGATTATTTTAACTTCTTAATTAAGGAATAATTCTTTAAAAAAAAACCCACAAAAAAACAACAAACAAACGGGCTTTAACCTCAACAGACATGAATTAAGTGGATAACATTGTTTAACCTTTGAATATGTTAATACATATGGGGTTACTAGATTACTAGGGATTACTAGATTACCAGGGGTTACTAGATGACGAGGGGTTACTAGATTACGAGGGGTTACTAGATTACTAGGGGTTACTAGATTACTAGGGGTTACTAGATTACTAGGGGATACTAGATTACTAGGGATTACTAGATTACCAGGGGTTCAGGGTTACTAGACAGGGATTACTAGGTTACTAGTTACCAGGGTTACAGTTACAGGATTACTAGGTTACCAGGGATTACTAGGTTACCAGGGATTACTAGGTTACCAGGGATTACTAGGTTACCAGGGATTACTAGGTTACCAGGGATTACTAGGTTACCAGGGATTACTAGGTTACCAGGATTACTAGGTTACCAGGGATTACTAGGTTACCAGGGATTACTAGGTTACCAGGGATTACTAGGTTACCAGGGATTACTAGGTTACCAGGGATTACTAGGTTACCAGGGATTACTAGGTTACCAGGGATTACTAGGTTACCAGGGATTACTAGGTTACCAGGGATTACTAGGTTACCAGGGATTACTAGGTTACCAGGGATTACTAGGTTACCAGGGATTACTAGGTTACCAGGGATTACTAGGTTACCAGGGATTACTAGGTTACCAGGGATTACTAGGTTACCAGGGATTACTAGGTTACCAGGGATTACTGATTACTAGATTACTAGGGATTACTAGATTACCAGGGGTTACTAGATTACTAGGTTACAGATTACTAGGGGTTACTAGGTTACTAGGGGTTACTAGGTTACCAGGGATTACTAGGTTACCAGGGATTACTAGGTTACCAGGGATTACTAGGTTACCAGGGATTACTAGGTTACCAGGGATTACTAGGTTACCAGGGATTACTAGGTTACCAGGGATTACTAGGTTACCAGGGATTACTAGGTTACCAGGGATTACTAGGTTACCAGGGATTACTAGGTTACCAGGGATTACTAGGTTACCAGGGATTACTAGGTTACCAGGGATTACTAGGTTACCAGGGATTACTAGGTTACCAGGGATTACTAGGTTACCAGGGATTACTAGGTTACCAGGGATTACTAGGTTACCAGGGATTACTAGGTTACCAGGGATTACTAGGTTACCAGGGATTACTAGGTTACCAGGGATTACTAGGTTACCAGGGATTACTAGGTTACCAGGGATTACTAGGTTACCAGGGATTACTAGGTTACCAGGGATTACTAGGTTACCAGGGATTACTAGGTTACCAGGGATTACTAGGTTACCAGGGATTACTAGGTTACCAGGGATTACTAGGTTACCAGGGATTACTAGGTTACCAGGGATTACTAGGTTACCAGGGATTACTAGGTTACCAGGATTACTAGGTTACCAGGGATTACTAGGTTACCAGGGATTACTAGGTTACCAGGGATTACTAGGTTACCAGGGATTACTAGGTTACCAGGGATTACTAGGTTACCAGGGATTACTAGGTTACCAGGGATTACTAGGTTACCAGGGATTACTAGGTTACCAGGGATTACTAGGTTACCAGGGATTACTAGGTTACCAGGGATTACTAGGTTACCAGGGATTACTAGGTTACCAGGATTACTAGGTTACCAGGGATTACTAGGTTACCAGGGATTACTAGGTTACCAGGGATTACTAGGTTACCAGGGATTACTAGGTTACCAGGGATTACTAGGTTACCAGGGATTACTAGGTTACCAGGGATTACTAGGTTACCAGGGATTACTAGGTTACCAGGGATTACTAGGTTACCAGGGATTACTAGGTTACCAGGGATTACTAGGTTACAGGGATTACTAGGTTACCAGGGATTACTAGGTTACCAGGGATTACTAGGTTACCAGGGATTACTAGGTTACCAGGGATTACTAGGTTACCAGGGATTACTAGATTACTAGGGATGTTGAGG